>PQWD01007691.1:0-21353 GCA_019425675.1 Leucinodes orbonalis | reverse complement strand
GGCTATATGTTATAAAACTTGCTGTGCCTACGTATTTATCCAAGGTGTCAGATAACTCCGAATCAAATTTTATTAAAAATCGCTTCGTTGACCCTTTAACGCATACACAATTCAATCGTTTCTGTTGGCGTTCAGCGGCGGTCAAAGGTTAAGTTAGCTTAAATGCAAATAAAAGTCACGTCAAACCGGTCCAGCAATTTCAGAGATTAGCCGGAACAAATAGACAGACAAAAGTTGCAAAATTGTTATTTGGATGGATATATGAATGTTAGGTAGTATAAACAATTGCTATTTGCATATGTTACAGTCAAACCCATAACTAATAAACTTGTTGACTGCAAATTTTAGTCAATAAGCTTATTATTATTAACCGATAGCCTTGCTCAAAACCCTTACTGGTTTTAGGGTTCCGGAGCCAAATGGCAAAAAACGGAACCCTTATAGGTGGAGCATGTCTATTAATCTCACCGTCTATAACTATTAGTCAAAACTGTTAACACTGCACTGTTAAATTTTTGTAAGTATATGAATTCTGTTAAGAAACTTGAAAAAAAATTTTGGTATTCCCCATACATTAAAATTAAACTCTCAACTTTTTTCATCGAACTTACACGCGTGGGTATCAATGCGTAGCTCTTGAATAGAATATTGAGGTTTCTAATATAATTTTGTGCTTGAAAATAGAGTTATTATTTCAGGATGACCAAAATGTATTGATTTATTAGGAGATAATGTATTAAAGTAATTAACAGTGTGAAATTGAGACCATTGGCATTTTTTAAAATAAGAATCTACTCGTGATTTAAAGTACATTTCCAAAATATGCGGCAAATCTATAGATATAAAAAAGAAATATTTTGAAACCCTAAAACATGTAAAACATTTTCAATGGCACCTATTAAAATAAAACATGTTGACTTATAAAAATATTTTTAATTAAATATGGGGTAAGGCGTGTTCGCGGCGCGCGATTTGTCAGAAGACAGCGCAGGCGCGCTATAAGAAATTTATCGAATTGCTCAATGCAACGCGATAATTAATTTTTTATTATTTATTTTGAAAAACTTATGATAAATAGTATGGTATTAGGTTTCCATAAAAACATTTCGTAATATGAGTAAAATAATAGGTCGGATGGATGCCAATGATTCAAAATTCACCATGTATATGTTTTGCATTCAATATTTTGCAAATTAACATTTCTATACTTATTTTAACGAGAGTTCATAAAATCCATCGCAATACGATGCGCTGAATTGGTGCTTATTTTTTTTTAAATCAAAGCAAAATGTCTTTATTACGAACCACACGTTCACCAACCACAAATTCTGTAACAAATACTCTATACCCTACATAGCTTCGATAATATGTATCAAAATGTAATGCACGAATTTGACAACCATTATTATTTTTAATCTACCTATAATAAGTGAGAGAGAAGTCCAGTTCTTTGATGAATATAAATACATTATTTGGATTTTTTTATATTGTTTAAAATATTTGATACTCGAAATATCATGCTGTTGTAATCCTTTATTATTATAAAAGATGGTAAAAATACAAAATTCTAAAAATATTATAAAATAGCTACACCTACCTAATTTACCGCATCAAACTTGGGAAAAACCCCTAGGGGTAATCCTGAATGAAAGCAAAATTATTTACAGTATTTATTGCTTTTTTGGAACCATGGACCGTAACGGTGACACTATACAAGATAAAGGGACACTTTTGAACCTTGTCATAATAGGTAGCAAATAGGTACTAAATACGTACTAACTAATACTAATACGTTTATTTGCAAAATATCGAAACATTATAATGGCGGTAAGCCAGTGTTTCATCGCAACCCGTACGCGTTGCACCTAGACACACTTTTTACGCATTTTTCAGGATTACTAATTAGGTACTAAAACATTCATAAAACTAATCGCAGCTAACAATGGCTGTCACAAGTGGTCCCGCCATTATAACGTTATAATGGCGGAACCAGACTACAGAGAGAGGTACTAATTTTTTACGAAAGGTACCAAATAGTCCCAATTCAGTACTAAACACCGCAATATGAAAAAATAGAATCCAGGATCTGGTCCCGCCATTATAATGCTTACGGATTTTGGGATTTACTACAGCGCGGCAGATTAATATACAGGGAGGTACCTTGTACCCTATTAAATACCTCCACCAAGTATGAACCCCATATATGTGGCCGCAAGTCTAAGATGAAGGCTCAGGATAGTAAAAAAGTAGATTCTCGGGCGCGTCAGATTAAGCTAGTGAAATGCTAAAAAGTCTAGAATCCACAGACGATACAAATTTTGAATGAATAGTAAATTGATCTGTAGGATCCTCATTGAACCGTATTTAAAATCCAAGTCATCCAGTACTGTTATTTGAAGTTTTAAAACCTTCAAGCCATAATCCTAACAAGGGTACCTCTATATCTCGGGAGACGCTTCAAATCTATTTCTCAAATTTGGCATATCGTTGCCACTGTTTCATGACTTGCGGTACTAAACCAATTCGATAGTCTGCACCGTTTGCGTGTATTAGAAGTGAGGATTACAGCTTAACGTTTATTTTCTTCACCAGTCTAAAGAGCTAAAATTTTTTAGTGTTGTGAAAATTCGTTTTCATCGTGTCATTGAGGATTCAAATAATATTCTTGCTTGAAGCATACCAAATAGCCCAATAACCAATTGATTATCAATTGTGTCTGAAATCCTGGCGTTTAAAAGGTAAATAAGGCGATTTATTTCATTATTTAAGACTACCCGCATGAGACTTTCTGTAGGACCGATAGTCATACATGCCATTGTCATTATGAATAGGCGGTAAAGTCGCGTGTATAATAATTGTAATTAGCAACCCATCCTCAATAAATAACCTAGATTTATACATATAATTGTACGCTACGCACTTTCAATTAACGGTGAAAACTAGCGGTTTTAATTTCAACCAATAAAATTGTACTATAAGGCCATGGACGAATGACGCATTCGGACGGAATGACACTTCGATAAATGTCGAAGCACCATTAAAGCAGCATTTACATAATAAAAAAGCAGGGTTATAAGGCAACATCTTACCAATAATACACAGTAAATATTTAATACGATTTTATTTCTTTTGCGATTTATTGTGCAAAGTTTTCACCATTCCAAACTGTTATCTACTAATTTACAAACTAAAGACTAAATAAAACCTACAGAGACCTTGGCAAACTACAGTGCCTCAGCCGTGTACGTACAACACATTTCATTCCATACATTTATTAACCGAGGCTTACTTTGGCGTCCAATTTTCATGATTTCGTGATTCAGAATGCCGATCGGTATCACGTAACTTTTGTTGTGACTATCCGTGTTGACCAGTTCGTATTACCGGCACATACTGGCTCACTTTTCTCATAAAACATATTCTAAGTTACCTAATTTTCAGCTCTGTTTGTTGAAGCTGTAAAGGTCATCAACAGCCAACAGCAAAATCTTCCAAACAGAGGATTTTTCTTTATTGAAAAGGTGTGTTATTATTAGTATAGTATAATCTAGGGCGGTTCGAATATTTCCTACTAATTTTCGTCCGAACTTACAACTCAGTTGAGGGATCAAGGCTGCATTTCCATTGGAGCTGAAGCGAAGGAAGCAGTATCATCGTTGGTCATGGCTAATTGAATGTATGAGTGCTTGAACGTACACGGATCAGGCTAACTTTTAATAGATTTGTTGTAAGCGATACTAAGTCCGAATGTTTTATACGTCCATGTTTTAGTCCTAAATATTTTCTTCTTGTCGCCAACTGTGCTTTGGAAGTGTTCTTTTCTCGCAATTCTCTTTCTCAAAAAGGTATTTTTAGAGTGCTCTTTTAATTCTTAATAACTTTGAAGCAAAATACACATCACGCAAATTATATTAAAAAGGGTCAAGGTCAGGGTTATGTTAAAAAGGGTATTATATTTAAAAGGGTCTGATATGTAGTTTCGAATACCGTTGCCGCAACTCACGATGTTGCAAAAAAAAATGAAGTGGTACGCCCTTGCGAAAAGCCGTTGTATCGAAAATCGCTCAATCGAATGACGGCCTCACGAACATACTTATATAGTCACGGTTTCGGATTCCATTGTTGTGTTTCTAGATCCCCTTTTAAAATCTGTCGAGAAACGGGAAACAAGCTTGCGAATTCGATGACACAGTTACTAATAAGCACCTTAGAATGTAAAATTCAAAGAACATGTAAGTTCCCACTTTTCACAGTCATTTACGACGGATTTCAATAGTATTTGGAACGAAGAGAATAGGAAAAATATTTGAATTTATTATTTTTAAATTATGTTATATTCTCTTATAAACTCCAAAGTCCTCATTGTATTTTTATAAAACAGCATTTTCTTAAAATTATATTTTCCTAGGTAGTTTTAGTGGAAGTGTCGTCGAAGTCGTCAGCTTGATTCTCGTTTCCTGACGGATTTGAACAGGGACTCTAGTAACAATAATGGAATTCAAAATCGTTCCTACCGATCTAGCGTACTACGTGTAAAAAAGTATTTTGAGACAGCGTGTTCGCGAAGCTGTCATTCGATTGAGCTATTTTCGATACAACGGCTTTTTGCAAGGGCGTGCCACTTGATATTTTTTTGGCAACAGCGTGCGTTGCGAAACGGTATTTGAAACACAAATCCGACCCCATACAATATATTAACGAGTTTAAGAACCTTTTTATTATTATTAATTAATATTCATAAAATTATCAGACTTAATGAATAACTTTTTGTGTTATTAATTTTACTAAACAAAAAGTTGTCTTTATAGTTCCAAATATTTAAGTTTGATAATCACATTATCACACTTTATAATTTAGAATTTCGAGATATTTCGATAAAAATACATTTCAAGAAAGGCCATTTTGATAAAAAGAAGACTATGGGAAAGACAATTTTTATAGAAAAGGGATATTTGCGTCATAATGTATTTTATGTATAAAGATTTATTAAGTTTGTTGTAACATGTGTTACGTGTAATGCTAGAAGATAGAGTAAACCTAGGATTACTTGGTTTAACCTAGGGTTACTTAAGCTTTTTGAATAAAGTCGGAATTTGATATAGAGGTAAGAAAAAATAATAATTGAAATAAATATATTCAAAAATTTCTATCATGGCCATATATGCACGTTCTGAAAAACTCCTGTTGCTCTATTAACATATATTTGGACCTGTTGTTGCTCTATTTGGACTCTTCCCGCACACGCTTTCAATTATTAATCAGACCATCACATTAGCATTCGCACTTTATAAACTAGATTAGTTAATCCTAGGTAAAGCGGGTAAACCTAGGATTGTTCTATGTTCTAGTATTATCCGTAATATACCTACTAACTAAAGGTTTTATTATTAATAATTTTATCTTAACCAGAAAGAAAAATTATAACAATAGAAATAAAAACTAAACGCTATTTATTAATGTACTGTTAAAACATTAGGCAGTAGCTGGATTTTCCAGAAATTAGGAAATTTATGTGTATAGCTCTAATGGCCGTACCACTATCACTAACTCTTAAATATAGTTAATGTTACTTAGCAATGGAATTTGTGTTTAACTATACATAATCCTATTACTTTACTAATTAACTCCCTTATATAATTCATATTATCATTTATTGCAATCGATTGTACGCATTATTAATTTTTGCCAAATTGATTGGTATGATTTTAATAACAAACGTTAATAAATATAACACCATGACTAGTACATACTCAAGAAGAGTATAAACGTTACCTGGAAGCGTTTATTGATAAAATTGCGTCAGAATGGCTGATTGCCTAGGCTGGGCGAAGCTTCCGTCAACACAGACCGCAATTAACTTGACCGCGGTCCCAGCTGCCGGATCCGATAAAAATTAATATTTATCTTCCGGTTACTGAGAATACTAACTAAAATAAAAAAATTAACAGTTTCTTGTGATTTTTTGTGAAGCCATGACGACTTTAGGGATTCATGACATTTTTTATTATATTCAAAGGCTGATTTCGTGATAAATAATTTCTTTTCAATTGTTTGAAAATTGTTGATCAACATTACTTTTCAGATCCAAGAAAATCGAGGTCAACGCAGACGGAAGCTTCAGCTGAGCAACTCTGAAAATGTGCAAATATTTATCAACTACTTTTTCCGTAACTTGTCAGGATGGATATCCTTACGTAAAAAAAATATATTTATTTTTATTTACTTATTACACATTATATTTGTATGTTCAAGGACTGATCGGACCCACAGCAACCAGGCATTCTGCAGCAAATGATATAAAAACTTGGCCGCACAGCCGCAAAAACATTGAAAAATGCTGTTTTTACGGACTTGTCAAGCTTACATATCGACTTACATTTAACTTCGATCTGTGTCCAAAGGCAAATATCAAAATACGATATTAAAAACAAATCACACCCAACTTTAAAATTAATCCACTGTTAAGATATTTACAATCATTGCTAAGAAAATATATACACAACAATTAAAAACTGTATCAAAATCGTCTAAACTGATGAATCTATACACATAATTGTAACGACGTTTGCACTGTACAATATTTTATAAAATAGACTTGTGTGCTAAAATTTATATGAAAGTATATAAACAACTGCTTATATACGAAATAACTAACTTTTGTTCTATGCAGGCAACAATAAAAATATTTACATATATGTATTGCATATATTTTGGTACAAAAGTTTTTTAATAAGGCATGTTCGTATCGATTAATTGTTACGTAATAATTGCTTAATTGGAAGTCATTCAATGATGCATGCATGTCATATACAGAATCAATCATTTTTGTCTAAAATTCAGTATTTCATCCTGAAATATAATACTGGAATTATTTGGTTGGAAACCTAGCATTATAAATATTGATATTATTTGTAAGAACGAATGCTAGTTTTTCCTGTTACTTAATACTACTATTAAGACATTGGTATCATAATCATGTAATGGTACTTGGAACATCACAATATAAAATAAGGATCAAATTAATTAAGAGAAGGATTAATTACCACTAGAGAGTGCCTACGGAATGAGTGTTTATTAAAAAAATACATTTTAATTCGAACCATACCTACTAATTAATAGTCGAGTCATACATATCAAATAAAAGCCTTACAAAATCAAACTTAAATCAAAATAACAAACGCTTAGAGTAATAATAACTTACTTATTAACGGCATAACCAAATGACTGAGCCTGAGGCGCACACTTATTATTCACGTCTTTTAGTTACTTTTAAACTTGAGACTTCGATGTTCAAAAAGTTCTACGTTTAATGTATTTATTAGTAACTACACAATAAACAGACATCATTTCGTCGACTTCAGAGTTATCACGCTTATCAATAATGCAGACGTGTTTTGTTTTTATAATGTCCCAACGCGTACACGTTGCGCACTGAAAAGTAAAATAATTCAGCTGTTTAAAAAATAATTTAATAATGCAACTTAGTCCTTCGCAGTATCTCGCGCAGAGCGTTGACACAATGCAGCCTTAGCCATTTTCGCACGCAAAGCAAATAGGTATTGATATGAAGTAATATATCAAGTTTCAGGTAGCAACTATAGATATAACTAGGGATGAAAAGATACCTTTGAGGTATCGATAGTCAAGTATCGATATGTACTCGGTATCGATTGAAAAGTATCGATATACTTAAAGAAGTCTTAAAATTATTGATTGTAACATTTACTAAAGACTGTTTTTGTATTTTTAAATGTTTGCCTGTTCGATAATTTCTTAAGGCAATTATTGTTGCGCTTTTAAATAAATGAATGCATAAATAACCCCGGGGACTCAAGCTTCAAATCATCCCATCCAATCAACTTCATCGGCTTCTTGAGAGCGCTTTTACTTCTTGCCAACTGCGAGTTGTGTTGTGACCAAAACCAAAATCTTCATTCGTTGATTCATTTGGAAGGAAACACAGAGCATAAACTAAAAATGAAGGTTTTTTAAACAATAGTAAAGCACTGATATGATACGAGTACTTTTAACCGATACCTACTTGATACTCAATTATAAAGTATCGATACTAAAAATACTTAGAATCGGATAAAAGTATCGAGTATGTACTTGTATTTACTCATATGGTTTCATCCCTAGATATTACTACGTACTACGTAGTGGGAACTCGGTAAAATGTTTGAGCTACGCTATGAGTAAGGCGAATTTCTGTCGAACAATTGGTCGAAAGTATATATTTATATTTTCTTCAATCCTTTGTTTAAAGATGTCTCACGTTCAATATGTAATTTAAATATAGGTACCAGTACCTATCTAAGTTTCACACGCAACACAGAAATTGAAATTACGTATTGCATATTACAGTTTCTCGCAACGCAAGAAATCTCAAGCAGATTATTATTATTTTTTATTGAAATAGAAAAGTTAGCCATCAAGCAGACAACATACACGGCGAGTGGTAAATGTCGTCGCCTTAACTACACAAGAAATAAATGAGGAACCACAGCGCACTTTTATACTTGTTTTGGACCACATTTTTACCAAATACATTACTGTTATGGCAAAAAGTTGCGAGATTAAGCCACGCAGATGAACTTATGTTCGGCATAACGGTTATATATTTTTCACGTTCGGGCATAGTATGTTTGTCGTAATCTAAGTAGTTTAGTTTGGATTTACCAATTAAAGTACGATTTTTCATTCCAGTTAGCAAAATGACAAGTGCTACTGTCACTGATACAAAAAAACGGGGTTGCTAACTCCGAAACGAATCTCCTACAATAAAAAAACGCTTTTATAATTAAAAATACTAAATAATATAAACATTAGCTAGCTTCTAACTAAAAAAAACTTAATTTTGTGATAGAGACGACTAATGCGGAAAGAAAGATTTGATAATCGGGGTTTTCCCGGTTGACATAGCTACTATCTGCAAACAATGATCACCTAAATGCGACCAAAGAATTTCTTTTGTCTAAAAGTTCAAGTTTCGTTAGATGTCATTAGTTTTTAATATGTAGCATAGTCATATTACAAAATCTCGTACATAATTGTACGAGGTTGATAGTGTCATCGTATCTCGTAAGGAAGAGCACAAATCTCGTATTTGTACGAGGAACCTCGTACGTTTAGCAACCCTGCAAAATAGAGTGATCCGCTATAATAGTGACGTTCGACAATAAATAAAAAGACTTAGACATTTAGTCATGCTTTATTAAGCTTTAAGCGGTTTTTTATTGTAAATATTTATAACATGCCGTAATAGATGCGATTTTAGAAATATGGACCTTACCAGCATATTAAAATTTCTCATTACAACATTATTTTATGTATAACAACTTTATGTTAACTTTCTTCTTCTTTGTTTATTCCGTTTTTCTTGTAAAAAAGATTTTATTTTACAACTTCATTTATATTTACGATTGTGCCTTCAAAATCGTGCTATTTATATAACTTTTCACAGAATTATCTCCGAATCTATAGCCCAAGTCAGATTTTTTTTCTCATTATTCCTATGCTAAAATCTGAAAAGGGGTACAACTCGACGCGTGTCACTCATCACACGAGGCACAAAATTACTTACCGTGTATGTATTTTGTTTAATTACCGTAAATAACACATTTTTATTTTTATAAAGATAATTCGTTATTGAATTAAAAAATATAATATTGAATAAGTTTTAATTATATAACGCGATTCTACCACATCACTATTTATTTGGGATCAAAAACCTGCAACACTGGACATATCATTTTACTGACTGGCATGAAAAATCACTTTACAAATCGAAGAAATATACAACTCGAATAAGAAGTACAAGAACTTTGAACTTGGTCTCTATGAGGATTCATATTTAACGGTACGTTGGTATTTGGACACTTCAATATGCAGAGAATATCCAGAACATGGATCCACGATTATAGGGGTTATCATTTGAATATTAAATAGAACGTAGCTTACCTTTTCTGTTGTAGTAAAACCAGTACCAGTAAAACGCAAACTCCCGATATGATACAGTACGTTCGCATACAAGGCGTATCGTCCACTTAGACTGAAGACCAGGCAAATTATTCTTATTGCCAAAGGAACAATTCAAATTCAATGAGACATTTAAAACTGCCTTCGTCATCTAGTGCGTTGAGCGTTGGTATAGATCACTGTGTGATCCGGGGCACGTGGTTCGAACCCCGCGGGAGAACNTGGAATATGATTCGAAACTAGCATTTTTCTTGCTCTTCTGCGCAACTATATCAGAGAGCCTATTTTACGGTACCGCCGTACTCACAAATATTATATATTAAGTATACATAAGTTCGTGAGAAAAATAATTCGCAAGGCATAACATTTAATTATCAGATTATACGAACGCCTATTCTTGCCTGCCCTTTAAATTTATTATACTCGTTATAAATTCTAATCGTGTATAACACTATTACAATAAATTGGTAGTGTTATACACGATACTTCGACTCGGTTAAATAAAAATTAATAACGTGTTCTTCATCGAAATTTGATTCGTATTATGAGCAGAATACAGATTTTCCTGTGGATAAAAAAAACAAATCACGATAGGACCTGCAGACTGTTTAAATGTCAAATTAACAAGATCATTATTATGCTGGGGCCACACAATCGTTTAATGTCTAATGCCCATCAACGCCATAATGCGTTTTATTATGATTAAGATTTGTTAATCTTAATCATATTAAAAAGCATCACATTGAACAGTATTGTTTAATAATAATTTTAACGTAAGGTACGATAATAATCGAACATATTTTTAAAAATATATATAATAGAAGTATAATTCAGATATGTACACATTATGATAAAAAACTTGTATACCCAACAAATATACACTTAATAAATATTATGAACTTCACATTAAAGATTGACAACCCAATATATACGTCACCGGAAAATAATATCAATCGCAAATTGAATAATTTTCAGGAAATTTATAACTTTTTGCAGGATTCTACACTAGAGATAAATTGTATTATTTAACGCCTATATTTTCGTAGATTTATTGATTTGAAACAACTCCTGGTAAACTTTACAGATATCCATTCGCAAGATTCTTAAAGTTTTGACCAATCACAGACGAGCCTTTAATTGTACGCTTCTTTAAATGCAGCAAATAATAAACTGCTATCAGATTGGTCCATGTTAACAGTGCCAATAGTTGTGTCCATAGACTTGGGGACAATCAGACTTGTAGAACTATTAATGTAGTTTCTATTATCCCAGTATTTATTACTTCAAATATTACATTTGTTATATCATTGGATAACTTATTAATTTATTAATGCCAATATTTGTATTTATTCATAATAAGTAAATATAATAATTAAACGACTCATCCGCCCCACCAGTGCGCAAACGACGACAAGGCGAAGGATATACGATTGCTTTTTACCTCCTACCGGATCCGGGTGTCAGTATCATACACGCCTCCTCCTATGGTGGATGATCACAGACCCTCCCTTCATGCTATAACCACTAGCACCATCCCACCCAGGTCCGATAGGTTAGGACCAGTGGGGATATCTATCCATCCGGCTTCCCGTGTCTCCACAAACAGGAGTGCGTCGAGTTTTAGTGGGTAACGGTAGCCAAGCAACATCTTCTGGCAGCACAAGCCCCACATATCCACGGCCAATAAACCAAAACGGGGCTGGAAAGCGAGGCCTTTCCCGACGAAAAAAAGGTGTGGAATTCAACAAAAGATTGTTTCCGTGAAAATTAATCAATTTGCTGTTTCATTATTTTCCCCTGCATATTGAAGACATCCCTTGCCTAAAGCTTATTTCAACCTCACTTGATCTTTTAGCATCGTGATAAATAACGAACGAGTACCTTTCTATTACTAGCATAAAAAATAGAGGTCCAGTGTACCAATAGTGTGGCTGATATACATGACTTGATGAAATGGCATAACATCCTATGATAATTCTGCCAGATACTTAGGCCCTTCGCTATTCTCTTCCAGCCTCTTTCATCGAAAAACATTCGCAGGTTTTATTCAACGGGTTGGAAGATGGTCCCTACGCAAGCTTGCTAAGACGCGGTCTCAGCTTCAGGGTTGTATGCTCCAGCATACAGAAGACATGCCTAAACCATCTTTCAAGGATCAGTGTCTGTGACTGTGATATTTAGACAACTGAAACTAGAGACGAATCCCAAGCAGGTTTTAGTATTTTAACATAATAATTTAAACCTTTTTAACGACCTTCGACACACTTTAAAATCACAGAATCAAAGGTATATATGGGAACAAATTAAAACTTTATGCATAATCAGGCACAATTTATTACAAAAAAAGTTTGTCAACTATTCTAACTTTATTACAATCATTAGGACTTCTTTGTTTGTACTATTCGTTACGAAATATCCAAGAAAAAAATATCAGTCTCTTTGGCTATTCTTCTAATACATTGATAAAACATCATAAAAAATAAAATCGCATAGCAAAAATATAATTACTAATGCAAAAAAGGCACAATTTATTACAAAAAATGTCAACTATTCTAACTCTATTACAATTATTAGGACTTCTTTATTTGTACTATTCGTTACGAAATATCCAAGAAAAAAATATCAGTCTCTTTGGCTATTCTTCTAATACTTTGAAAAAACATCATACAAAAATAGAAAATCGCATAGCAAAATATACATACTAACACATTACACCAGATGTAAATTCAACAATTTTTTATCACAGTACTATAATAAACCATAGGCAAATTATTTTAATATTATAACAGGCCAAATACAATGGTTGTATGGTTATTTTTTTTATAATTATAACAATAAAATCCAAAAGGAACTTTATTGAAAATATCTAGCAATAGCTCTTTTATTTTCGTTACGTTTTTTATACGCAGAGTATTCTCTGTCCATTCGTTTTATTATTTTTGACAGTTTAGGATATTTTGAAAAATTACGCCTTCGCACCTTGCCTGATTTAAAAAATCAAATGGTTGATAAAATAAAAACATTAATTTATAAGCATGACCTGTCAAAAATAAAATGAACGGATGGACAAAGTATAATAGGATTTTTCAATAAAATAAATCACAATATTACAAAATCGTAAAACAATAGGAACATCATTTGAGTAGAAAATTTGGCTCATAACACCAACCAATTACATTAGTTACGAATTATCATCATCAGCTCATATACATCCCTACCGAGGAGCACAAGCCCACCCGTAAAGGGTGATTAGACCTCAGTCGTCACGCGGGCCAAATGCGGATTGGCCAACTTCACGCATAACCTTTGAATCTCTTCGTAGGCGTGCGCAGGTTTTTTTACGTTTTCCTTCACCGTTACGAATTATATAAAAATAATTAAATAGCTAAAGTATGTTAAAAAGTATAATACCAATAACCTATATAATAAAAAGTTTAAAAATATATTAGAAATGTCTTTTCTATGCAAATACAAATAGGTAACATTTGATAATGACTTTGTTATCAACTAATAAATTTGTTCTAGAATACGGGCCTAAGAGCTTTATTTTAATAGCCTTGCTATTAATATTTAAAAAATATATATATTTAAGCTTTATTATATATATAATAGTATTAATAATCAAATTGCACTTGAACGGAATTCATTAGCATTTTTTTTTTTTTATTATTTTATTGCCACTTATGGATTTAAGTTAATTAAACATGACAGTCACCAGGACTGTCAGAAATTGAATATGTTTTATTTTTAGTTTGACAATATTTTTTTCAAAAACAAAATCCTTTTTGTAAACAAGACAAGGTACAGTGCATATTATTTTTAATCATAATTAATGTTAATCAAAAAGCTGAACTTTGTACTTGTATAATTGAAATGAGAACACACGGCTACGACTACATAGATGTTTTAAAAAGCTTAACCCATTGAAAAAAAGCTGAAGTGTCGAATTTTATTCAACCCTCACGCCGAGAACGCCCATGGGCGGTTTAATTTGAAACTGCATTAACTTTACAAAAGAACGTCGAGAAGAAGCGAAATCTAGTGTGATGATTCATTTCATGCTGATATTTGAAGTTTAAAAAAAAGCATTTCTATCTGTCATGCCGAGCCTTTTGGGTGGGCAAGATTTGCTTTCAGGAATACAAACGTCTTTAATTTTAGTACAACTAACAACTATGATTAAGTTTATACATGTCCGCTATTTCTTTAGCGCGATTTCGTTAGCAAAAATAAAGTTATAAATAAAAGAGTTATTTCATATCAGCTAGTGACCAATAAAACTATCACACCTTAGCCACAAATATCGCAGAAACTGAACATACACGTTTTACATACGATACAGTACAAGTAAATTGAACATATTAAAAGATGCATGTCGAAATCTGCAGCTTCATGCCGAAAACGCTAATGCGGGCAAGATAAGAGATACGACCGCGATTGGCGGTCTGCATATAACAGTATGGCGGCATTTGGGTAATGTTATTTTTCAAAAAGGCATTGAATGGGTTAATAGTATTTGATTTAATAATGAATACAATTACGAACTAATTAATGGAATGGACGGAATAAAATACTGACAAAAACAGTACACTTGGCATACGAGATCAATGCAACTAATAAAAATACAAGGTACAGCGCATATTAACAACTATTTTAATAATCATTAAAGTTAATCAAAAAGCCTAACTTTGCACTTGAATAATTGAAATAAGAACACACTTGGTTACGACTATAGATGTTTTAAAAAAGCTTAACAAAATTTAATTTAATATGAATACAATTACGAACTAATTAATGGAATGGACGGAATAAAAAACTGACAAAAATCAGTCCATTTGGCATACGAGATCAATGCAACAAATAAAAATATAAAATTAAATAGAGCGTCAGTGGCTCAATGGTGTGGACTGTTGTCCTCCTACCGAGAGGGCTGAGGTTCGAACTCCGCCACGTACCAATGTGTTTTCGAATTTTTCCGACGCTCTTAAGGTGAAGGAAAACATCGTGAGGAAGTCTGCGCACGCCTGCGAAGAGATTCAAAAGGTTGTGCGTGAAGTCGTCCGACCCGCGTGGACGACTAAGGTCTAAACACTCTATACGGGTAGGCTCGTGCCCCTCGGTGGGGACGTTTAATAAGCTGATGATGAATAAAAATACAACAATATTTAAAAATAATACTTTGGGACTAGCGGATTAATGAAAAGCACAGGGGCTTCATTATTAGTGATTGTCTTAAAAAAATTCACTGTTGCAGCCAGATCGAAAATCGTTATTTTGAGATCCATGTTCCTGAAGTAATTCAAGGAAAATTTTATTACTCATAATTACTCACAGGATCTGTGAAGTATTCGAAAATGGTTTTTAACAAAAAAAAAAAAACAATTAAAATTAATACTGCTTATATGTATACATTAGCAAGGTCTTTCACTTAATTGTACCTATACATACTATAAATATGACGAGATGGGAATTAAACATTGAAAAAAAATACATTTGTTGAGATGTGTTCGCTCAGCAATGACACACTATAACATCTTCGTAAAAATGGTTTATTAGTACCAATGGCGGATGTGGAACGGCGAGCGGGATATTTTTGTTTCTAATTACTATAAGAACACAAAAGTATAGACATTATTAAATCTACTCAAAAAACTATTGTTATTGTAATACTCAAGAAATTAAAATAACATAATATGTATCGTCGTCTCGTCTCGTACGTTTGTACATTCTTAAATGTGATAACCAAATCTAGTCTGAACTAGTAATTTTTACCTCTAAGACAAATAAAATGCTTATCTCTAATTTTGGGGAGTTTAAAAAGCTCAAGTCATTAAGTACTCATTTTTGTTTTTTTTAAGTAAAGGTATTTTGAATGCCGTTTTTACATTTACATCACAACACTTTTGATAAACACATCGATTTTTCAGGAACGAACAAACAAAAACGTCGAGAAACGTTTTCGATCTGGCTGAACCACACATACCTATATCTTTTAAAAATAAACTATCCATATAGACTAAGTAAAATAGCACCGTTAGTTATTGTTCGCTAGGTGGAAAAGTATCAGTCTTGTAATAGCACCATGATCAGTCTTATATTCGCTAGCTGTAAATGTATCCTTATATTCTTGTCTTCTTCAGTCTTATTTTCGCAAGCTTCATTTTATACTATACCTTGCATGTGAACACATACCTCATTTGGTTATTGGGGTGGTGGATAATGAGGTGAATGGTAACCCATCATGAACTGGCTATAAGAGTGCCCGTTAAGTGGGACCGATGGAGGCACTGACGGTAGCGTCGTGGAAGGTACTGCAGGCATCAGAGGTGGTAACGCGGCGCGGGGGACGGATGCGTACGGGGCAGGCGTCGGAGTACACACTGTTGGTACGAAAAACAACACATTTATTATACAAGTAAACAGGAAAATATTATCACATGTGTCGCCATACAACAATTATTTTTGTTTGAAAGAAATAACTGCAAGAACATGCGTTAAGTTACTTATTCCGGCTACCTGAGCAAATAGTATAGAAAGTGAGGTCTGAATGGGGATTGGCAGTTTGGGCTCTGCTGGTTGGCTGTGCCACTATGCCTTTATTATATAGACTTACTTACTTAAAACATAGTGAAATGAAGGTTACGTATGATTATATAGCAGAGCAATGCATACCTCCAATACACACTTTATGGTCGTTATGGGAGACTTCAACACAAGACATTCGGAGTGATTGAGAGTTGAAAGTGAGGCAATATGGATTTGGGCATTCGAATTTTTTTAAAGAAGCCAATACAATACCGGCAGCTCAATAGACGTATATCCAGAGGTTCCAAGATGTTTGCGAGGAACATGTCTATTGGCAAAGCCCAACGGCGGTAATGTAGTCTCATCCAAACCAGATATTTTGAGAGAGATTGAGCACTTCTACAGTGAGTTATATACCACTACACAAATTTCCCTTGAAACCTAGCCGAAGACCCGATTAGCAATCGGGTCTTCGGTTAACCCGACATCTACCTGAGGATATACCGGAGGTCACCTAGTGCGAGTTTAAGATGGCTCTGAAAAAGCTCAAGCGTAATTAAGCTCCCGGAAGAGGACGAAATTACCGCAGAGCTTTTGAAAGCAGTTGGCACGCCCTTGCTTAAGACCCTTCAGAAGCTCTTTAATTCGTAATCCGTTATTTTCTTTCGGATGTTCTTTGTGCTTTTCGCCACTGGGCGAGTGGCTTTCAGGCTAAAACCAACAATTTCAACCAACCAAACAATGTCTGTCGTTTATAAGTGCCTATTGTAAGTCTACATTGACTTTGACTTGAGTGCTCGCTTACCTGGCTGCATAACCGGTGGTACAGGCGTAGCCATAGTAGGATAGGGCGGCCTGACCGTTGGAGGCGGAACGTCCGGCCTAAACGGTGGCGGGTACAAGGGTGCGGGCTCTGCGCAGGGCAGGGGCCTCGACTGACCATCGCCCCCGGCCGCTGCCCGCTCACGTACGCTGCAACTTGTCACAGACACGCTCCGCGATGTTCTTTTTACCACGTCTGTATGCACTTTATCCAATAAATAGCCTAACAGCAGTTCTTGCATTGATGATGTTTCCATCTGTAATGAAGAAAATATAACTTGAATTGGGTTTGTATTGCAACTCAACTCAACAGAACAACAAAGGCAACTTAAAAGAACACAACAAACCATATTTCTTAGAAGAAGCTAATTAAAACATAAGGCAGGAGAATGCTTATGCTTGGGCAGTGTTATTTATTGTTAAATTAAAGTCATAATAACAGAAAATGAAAATAAGTTCGCCCCATCTCGCTCTTACAAAAGTTCTCAGTGTGTGACGCGAGAGGGGAAATAAAACCCTCTCTATGCGGTGTCCAAATTCACAAGACTACCCTTACTATGGGCTTGCTACTTCATAGGGTTTCCATAATGATTATGGTTACCAAATGAAAGGATTTTGAAAATTAGCGCTTTTGAAATTTAGCGGGTAAATCGGTCTCTGTTGGTGAGGAATGGTTTGAACATTTGACAACTTTAAATATCTCCGAAACGACTACTCTCGGTTTGAAGTTTGTGAAAAAAATACGACTATCGTAAAAAGTGAAAATAAATATGATTTTTATAATTATTTTTTTTTAAATAAATGGTAATAATTTTCCCTACATTTCTATAAAGGTAGGGTAAATAAAAATTAGTTGTGTCGAGTCCCTAAACATGCGATAATAATAATAATAATAATAAGCGCGTAGGACGTGACGACCATCGCCCGCTGGTGGTATAAGCTTTATGCTAGTACCATCGGTGCAATCAGTCTCCGTCGGGCAGCTTGTGGCGAGCTGATGGTGTGTGGCGCGCACCTCGGTCCCGTGCTCCGGGGAACTCTCTGGTCTTCGCCTTCGTCTCACCGCCGGTGGGCGAAGTGGACCCCATGAGGACCAGATCCCCACCTCCCGCTTGCCTTCATTGGCCGTCGGGAGTGAGTCGCTAGAGCTATATGCTCGGGGGTGGAAGTGTCTAATGGCGTAATAGCGAGGAAACCCGCTCCGAGTGACCTGCGTAGTTACTCGCGATGGTGAAATCGGTGCCGCACCTCTCGACACCCCTAGCCGCGAGCGCCTATGTTGCCCCTCTGTCGCCCCACTGCAGGCGACCATTAGGGGGCCCATCTAGCCGCGGCGAGTCACCGCCTGTCTCTATTTTACTGTGAGATTAGTTTAATGACAGGCGTCCGTAGTCTCCCCTATAGCCCAGATATCTAGTCCACCAAAACTCAATTCCATAGCCCAGTATCGTAGCCATATATTTACATAGTCTTTACACCTGGCGAAGGCCATCATGGGTTGTATCATATTGTGCATTCTATGATGGCATCCGCCACGTGTAACACTTACAAAGATTAAACATTCGAAAAAAGGCCTCTGTGCTGTTGACTTCGGCCCCACACATGCCTTCCAAAGGACCGGACCACTATTTGGCCCGTGAATCTTAAGGATTTCGAAAACATAATAATAATAAAAAGTCTTTATTCACTCCACAATCTTACAAACATAAAGGTACATACACTGAAGAATACAGTTTGATTGTAGAAGTCTGGTGTCTGAACTAGGCTGAGGGCCTGTAAAACAGAACACCAGGCCCCAAACTATTATAGAGATCTAATTTTGTACAACAATATTTGACAATCAGAGTAAACTCCGACTTCATGTGGTGAATGTGGTGAGTAGGTAGTGTGTGTTTGTTTTGTGTGAGTGTTTGTGTGTAAAAGGTGTGTGCAAAGGGATTAAAAAATATTTAAATATTTAAAACAATTAGTTTACTCGAGGCCCGCAAAGATGTTATCTTACAAGTAAAGTGATCTAATGTTAAGCAATTGGGAGCAGAAGTTCCTCAGTATTTTCATATCTCATTGGTAAAAGGAATTTTGTCACCCTTCGTTGGCGTTGGGAGTTCTTTAACTCGCGCTATTATTTGCATACCTAGAAATGAAATAGGGTCTCCCATACTTTTCTTTTTGTGTGGATTGTGACTATTAAATTGTGAGTACAAACATAGAACGTATTGTAGTGTTGCCTCATTCAAAATTAAGTTTTACGATACTTATAAAGCGGATTTAATTAAAGGTTTTAATTAAAGGTAGGTCATAGGCTGTATACCACAGCCTATGACCTACCTCGATAAATAAAATATTAAACACTTAAAAACATTTGCTATTTGACACTAAAATAATATTCTATCTAACACTGAAAGAATCGGACCCGTAGTTTCTCTGATAAGCACGTTTAAACAAACTTCAGCTTTCTAATATTAGAATTAATCATAAACACTTACCGAAAGGCCCAGTAGTACTGTAGTCCCCCTGAAAATGATAAAAATGCTATTAAATTATTAATTGATTCATGAAATTGCTAAATCAATATAATTGTTATTTCTTTGGTAGGTCAAGTGTCAATTTGAAATGTTCAATCTGTGTATATTGTTAAGGATGCAACCCCCCAAACCATCGCATTTTACCTCTAATATAATTCTTTTTGACTTTGTTAGAGGTTTAGATGGCAAGTCGGACTCAAAAACCCGCAGCTATGTTGCCTATTTTTTAATTTTGATGTTTTCTTTTCTTTCATTTTATCTCAGTGCCCGGGATACTTTGTTTGAAATTTAAAGTAGCCAATTCGACAATTATTATTTTTGGAAGAATAGCCTAAGGATTAACTTTCAATTTATATTACTTTAGATTAATTTATATTATATCTATACGAAATATAGGTTCCTTTCATAGTTCATTGTTTTTAAAAATATCAGGAAAAAATAAATAGTTAAGAGAAATTCATCTTAGAGTATCGATAGCAAAACCATAATCATACCGTAGACGCCTAAAAGAGTTACGGTATGATTATGATTGACAGCGTTGTCAGCAGCCTAAGCCCTAGTCTAAGCCCTGTAAATATGCTATTTACAAAATAAAAACATTAAAATGCCAAATAATTTCATACTAACTTCTATGTACTCCTCAACGGCTGCACAAATCTCTGCCGGAACTAGAAGCCCAAGCATGGCCCTAAAACTTTCAGATTCTTCCTTCTTAGTCTTAAGAAGTAACTTTTTACATTCCTTCTGTGTAATTATTTTTTGAAGTTTCTCTGAGCACAGCTTGAGGCTACAAAAAAGTCACCAACACTAATTAGTTCATAAGTTTCAAATATATATAAAATGTACATACCTACAAAGCCACAGCGAAAACCATAACCGGTAGTACTTAAGAATTGTATACATAAGAGTTATCCTTAATTAAATATGCTATGCTGATTGTGAAGGTGGACACGTCGCGAAAAGGTACTAAGATATCGCTCCGCAGTTCCATCTATTGCAACATTAGCGTGATTGATGGACTGATAATATGCTGGTTGCTGAATCGTAGTAACATGTATAACCTTAAGTAAAATTAAATAGGAATGTGTAAATGGTCAGACAATCGAGGGCGTATTTTCGCACAGCAAAGAAGTTTTTAAGACTGGGATATATTAGGTATAGCAACCAGGAATTGCACTCTAACTGGTATTTTATTCATAGTTCGTTTGGGTTAATAATAAATAATATTACAATGGGACATTATTATTTAAACTTTAATTATAGACAATTTACTCTAATCGTATCCAGATATCTATGTAATTTGCGTTATGACTTAACATATTAAAATCAACCAATGCTGTAAACAATTATCATCTACATTCAAACATGATAATTACATAACATTTAGTAAGCACTTTAATTTTCATTTTTGCCAATGTCAACTGTATTTACAATAACGTATCCATCGACACGTTTGCAAATTCGCAATTTAAAACACTTACTTTGCCGCATGACACTCGCAAA
>PQWD01007690.1:32018-188242 GCA_019425675.1 Leucinodes orbonalis | reverse complement strand
TTTTTTTTTTATTATTGTTATTATTGGGTGGCGAAATAATATGTAGGCATATATATTTTATTGATAGGTCAGTGTCTCAACGAAAGTGGGATAACAGTAGATTGTTAATTTTGAGAGGGCATTCAAGTCCGGGGCATCCTGAGACAAGGTTCTCAGACAGATTTCTTCAAGTTTGCAATTATACACTGTAAACATTTCATCCCAATGATAAGCATATATATATATATATATTATATATATATATATTTATATATATATATTATATTATATTTTATATATATATATATATATTTTATTTTTTTAAATGGCAGTTTTAATTATTTTTTTAATAATTATAGCAAATTATTTGTGTTTCAATTACAGTACAATTTGAACATAGCACTAAACAACAACAAGTGACACCACAGATATTCCAACTGACACGGACATACATTTAATTGTTGAACTTTTTTGCCTATATTTTTTGTAACACACGGAAGTAGCACATATAGTTACATAGAACTTGCGAAAGATCGCTAGTGGAGGTTGGATGAGGAAAGCAGAGGACCGGGATATCTGGCGCAAAATGGGGGAGACCTATGTCCAGCAGTGGACTGCGATATGTTGAAGAAAGAATTCGTTGAAGTTAGAGTCGGTAGCGCTAGGCCGTGTAGATGCACAAGGCAAACCTTATGCAATCGTCCTGGCAACATTTTCCATGAAATGTTTTGGTGGGATTTTAGTATTTTCTTTAGGTTGCTGGGCAGTCTTCTTAGTGTTTATTTTGTTTCTTGAGTACTTATTAATAGGTTTCTTAGTTACTGTCTTCAATTCTATGTAAATTTTCGTGTCCTTTTTCATAAAATTGGTCAGTCTCCTAAAAAATTCACCGGTTTAGATCTCAGATATGAGAAGTTATATGGTTGTATAATGTAGTCTTTAGGGGTAACGAGTGCGTGGCCGACCTTTAAAGAGGTAGAGGGAGTCAGAAAAAAATAAAGGTGAAGAAGCTTTTTTTGGACTGATACGAAAGGTCGTATTACTCCGAAAAATGTTTATTAAAACAATAATGTATTTTGATGAAATGTATTTATTTAGCACGTATCTCACTGTTCACTCACTATACATGTTTTATGAATGGCGAGTTTTAATGCCCCATGAATGCACGCGTGATGACACATGACGGCTACCGTGTATCTCAAAGCTTGGTTGCAATGCATTTTATATAAGGCACTCGGAGATATCGAACAATCTTTGAAATTGCAGGATCGATGGTGCAAGCTTGTAATTCAATGTCGGGTACATTTTATAGATCCTACTAGACTAATAAAAGACAAATTAGCCGTTTAAAGGCATAATGTACACAACTCTGCTACTTGTCAAACGCAATCATATTCAAGAACTCATTATTTGCAAAAGTTCTTAGAAAGGTTTTTTATTCTCGACCATAAAGATGGTTAAATTGATTGTCAGTGATTTATCGTTGCATGGTAATACGTACATAAACTAACGATACAAGTCATAAAACAAGTAGTTGTTAAGTAGCGTTCAACAATTTTACTTTATAGTCAAGTAATGTAATAAATTAGTAAACGTCATTGAGAAGACGTGTTAACATATTATGTACGTCTCATAGACGGATCTCTGAAATTTAAAAGAACAGACGTGTGGCCTTTATCCCATTTTTTATCTATGGTCATTCGAACATGTTAACGTATCAATCGCTTTAAATTGACCTAGAATTAGAAGTTCTGAGTGTGGGAAAGTATTTGTACTAAGATTGAAAAGTAAATATATTACTACTTGATGACACATCGCAAACACGCAACAAACTATCACCAGCTGTTTACAATATTGATATCATTCATCGGTCAGTATGATTTGAAATCATATTTTTATTCTTATTAACAGGTATTTCTTATGTTTCCTGATTTTTTACACAATTGTAATAATTCGTTTGTATATTCAAATAATATTGAATAACAAACTAATCGTAGAATCATAAATTCTAAGTTGAGACTGGCAAAACTTTTTAGTAAATTTGCGTTTTTTTCCATATTAAAAAAAATAGAAAGTTTTGGCTATTTTTTTCGAACATAGGATAAAGTACACTGTCCTCCATTGTCAATATAAAGGTAAACATGAAATTAAACTTTTTAAAAATGAACGATATAAAGAAGGAATTAAGTTGTGTTTGTAGGAATTAGGAATTAATTGTGTTGTAATATAAATATTAACAAAAATAGTACTTAAGTTTAATACAATGCTAATAATATTGTGGCCCCAAGGTCAAATTACATATAAGTATTAATTATTGCATTATTGGAAAAGCACTTATTTGCTTTTTTATATTTCCTCTTTGAGACGCTGAAGGAGGACGGAATCCAGAACAAAGGTCAGCAAGGTAATAAATGCTGTGGTTATGGGATGTAAGAAGCCCAATATGCATGTGCTTCAAAATTAATTATATTGTTATGATAAACCATTAATTCCAATGACAGACCTCAACAGAAAACCATGGGTACAGTATCAGAGCTGCGACTAATGAGCTCATATAACTTGCGGAGACTCTGAAGGTGTTTTTTTAGTTTAGTAATAAGTATAGTAGGTAACAATAGGCATCAATGTAGAAACGAAGTTTGTGGTGTGGCGTACTTGTGAGAAATCCGCTTTAATCAGGCAACATAGAAAAGTAAGCTGTTCTGGACATCGAATGGTTAAGAAATAGTTTGGATTATCACATACACAATCTTATTAGAAACAATGTGACTTTATCAAATGATTCATATCATTTGGATTATAACAATGAACATGTATTATTTTATAGTTAGGTAAATATCGATACGTAATATTTAAAAACGCTTGAACCTTTTGTAAAGTGATTTGTTTAAACCCTATGGAAACTGGAATACGGCTTTTCTGGAATATCATATTAGTTTTTGACTACTGTAACGTCGAAACATCAAAACTGCCTAACCTAGGCAGGATAACTATTTCCTTGTATTTATCTTTAAATTTTCTTGAATATACAAGGTCTACAGTGCGTCAAGGTTACGCTATATTGCTTGTTAGTAAGTCCTTGAAGGATTCCTGACAAATCAGAAAACGCTAGTGCATTAAGTAAGGATATTTTTTTTTACAACTCTGAAAACCATCGTATTGAAAATCCACTTGAGTAACATATTTGTCTGTAATCAGATGTTGCATTCTAATTTCAACACATGCGCTGGTGACGTCACACGACATCTCAATATTATTACTGTCATATTGCCAGCGTAGATATAGATGGTTCTTTAAAAATGACGTCATTTGCTGCACCTATTTAAGATGGATGGATTTTTTGGTGATTTATTTTTGTAAAAACTAATTTGTTGTCCAGTAATCTCTTAAGAAGGTAATTTTACGAGGTACTTGTTGTTTTGGCATAAGTATATTACATATAGAAGAACTTAGAGTTTTTTTTTGTTTATTTTTTAATCATTATTTTTATCACTTGCTTTTGAGTTTGAGTTTGAATTAGAGGTATTTTGTTTAGTTTTCAGATTTAAGGATCCATGTTCTAGTATTGATATCTACCTACTATTATCAGAGTTTAAAATGCGAATTCGTGGTTTAAGCCATTCGTAATTGATAACCACTCTGTTATCCAAACATATATTGAGAGCGCACGAGAGGACTTATCAACTTAATCCTCCATCTTTACAATTCGCCGACTCTGTAAATAAAGGTACTATAAATAATTCAATGTAAAAAAGCGGTTGCCTTAATTTGACAACGATCAGTATGATCACTTTTTTGTATTGAACATTAATATTTTAAAAATGGGATACATTACTGTTATGCTTCTGTTGCAACCTGTAAAGTAATGGCTTGCAATCGGTTCAAACCAAGTTAATAAATACTAGTGGATCTGCATAGTTTCATATCGTTAAATCTTTGTATTGATAAATCATTACGAAGTGAACAGGATCAACCAGGAGCTCACCTGATGTTAGTGATAAGCCTGGTCATGAAGAGCGGCATTGAAGGAGACCAACAACTTATAGTTATTTTCCATCAATGCGCATTGCGCCCGTCACCGATACAACAGTTTTAGGTCTCATTTGCCGGTAATTCCATAACTAAAGTCAATAATTAAAAAGTGTAGATTACGCATATCGACGATGTGCTTACAAAACAACCGGAAAAAAGTGTTTCCGAATATAGTGACAGCACACGTACACATTATATTCGACTGAGCGTACATAACTAAGCGAAGAGCCTAAACTGTATCTTTTTGTCGGTGTTTGTTTTGAGGCACGGTTGGTGTATCTACTTTTATATATCAGAATATAAAGTGCCTTCATGAAACAGAAAGTGCAATAGCCATTATTATTCAAGGGAGATAACTGAATGCGGTAGTACCTACCTAGTCCAACTCAGTATCGAATCAACCACCGAGTAAGTATAATCGATAAATTGAAATACTTCAACCAACTCATAGTTACGGAATTCCACTTCCACATCATTTTGTAGAAAATAGAGTTTACTTAAAAATGACGTGTACTACGTTGCCGTTTCATCTTCGTACGAGTGCCAAGAAACTTTCCAAAAATTTTTTACGGTTTCAGTCAAAGTCGAAACATCTTTCATCATATTTTGATTTGTGACAGCCGTTGAATAAAGTCTTTTTAATATTCAAATTGAAAAGTAGAAGTTTGGACCCCAGCTAATTTAAATATTGAAAGACTGACGATGAATTGATCGCATGTAATAGAAGAGATGCAAATGTCTTTGCCCTATTTGAATAAACAATAACTTATTTCATTATGTACCTGACAGGATACTTTTTCCATTATTTAATTTTGTTGTAAACAAAACGAAATAATGATAAAAGATTTTTTTAGTACTTCATCAACTTCTGCTTATTTATAATTCACATACATTTACATAAGCAGGCAACCTATCTGATGGAGAGGGGTGATCATATCCTTATATCTCTTAGCATATAGTAGAGGTAAAATCAATACTGTGTTTATGGTAATATTAAAGGTACGGTGATTATAGGGAGTAATGACCGCATTTCGATTTTAATAATGTCACAAAGATGTGCCGAAACTTCAGAATATGATAGCGTAATTAATAATACTGAAGAAGCTATGAAACCCAACGACATGGTTAAGTGGTGTCACCTGCTAGGAACCGGTGCGCGTGGAATCATTAGGGGAGGCCTTCGTTAGGATTGACATTATTAAAACTGATGGCGGTATCGAGGAGAAAATGCTTACTTTATCTGTTAGTTAATACATTTGAATTAATCCTGACTCACACTAAAAGTGGACAACTGCCTTTGCCTTTGCCAGATTATCGTTTGATTTATCCTGGATTGTTGATTGAGATCTCTCTCCTCTTACTTCCGATTTAAATCTCAAGCAGTGGCGCCGCTGGATAGTCTCCCCAATTTTTGTACAGATATACTGGTGCTCCGCTTTCACCACGGGTTATGTCGCAAGTCGTCGGTCCATCGGACAGAGTCCTAGCAAAATATTATTGCCCAAAGCTAAAATGTACAGTCTTACAGTTCCTGCAACTACGGGGCATTGAGATGATCTTTAAATATATAACTCTGCAACTGTAACATGACAAATGCACTGCAAGGACTGTACTTTTTTTTTTGATGTCGTATGGTCTAATTGTGTCAGTTTTAATGAAAATAACCCATAATCTCTTTATTTTTGAATTATTAAATAAATTATCCAAAGAATTTCAAAATACAATACACCATTAAATTCTGAATCTCACAATACTAAATAGTTCTGGCTGACTTGCATATTTTAGGATATATTGCGAAATTGATGGAACCCTGAAAACGAACGTATAGAAATAGTTTCATGTCAAAAGTTTGTAAAACTGTCGTACATATGTAGTGAATTCTTGAATCTTAAAGAAATTAAATTAAGGTATCTATAATGTAGGTTAACGTAGAAAAACTCATTCTGGAACTCAAATATATCAGGAGTACCAGTTTTACCATTTAATTTGTGTGTCAAGTATCTGCACTTGTCTTATACTCGTATTAATGCAATGCTAGTAGAATTATCGGAGTTAAAATTTATATATATTTAGTTATATTGACGCAGCTTAAGTAGTTTATTGTAATATACATACAGTCATTTATTATTTGAAAGTAAATAATTCAATAAGTCATTTCGAAAACAATATCTACTTCTTATTTCAGATATTAAATTCTACTCACTATTGATAAGTATAAATTAATTTTGCAAGTTGCCAATTAGGTATTCGTAAAGTGAACGTTAGGCATAATTTTTGTAGTGTGTTCACTCGTGATTCTTATTTATACTAACAAGAATCTTACTTCTAGATACAAAATCCAATTTTAAAAATAAAATTAGTAAATAAATGGCACCTTGAACATTCGCTGTGCATTTGTTGAACTGTTTTTTCATTCTTACATGTCGAGATGTCTCTTTGCGTTTATGCGACCAATGTTATATCTTGTTTGTAATAAAATACACGCTGATCCGTTTTTTAGAGCGGAACGGCGACTCACCTCAAACATCCGGATATAAAAATCGTTTCCACTAAAATTAAACACAGAATGTTGTTACAATTTCAAAATTCTACAACTTCACTAGGACACAAATGCGCCTATGAGATCGCGATAGCTGTTGCGAGTCGCGCGGAGACTCAAGAGTCGGAGGTGAACTGCCCGCGGGAGGTAAGGTGCGGGCTGGGAGGGCGGCCGCCCTACTCTCGCAGGATAGAATTAGGTGTGTAAAGTTTTAAACCAACAAAGGTAAGGCAACTTACAGCACTCGAATGGTACAAATTCACTCGAGGTGCGGTGTTTACTTGCATTTTAATTAGCTGTGTTAAGTTTTTTTTTTACGTTTAATACAGGAATCAAATTCTTAATCATTGGTTTTGTAGGCGTATTTTGCATGACTTACGATATTTTAACGTAAGTGCATTATGCAATACTTTTTTAATGTAAAGGCAAATTTTAATTCAATTCGATATACGTTTGAGCATATTCAACATTTATTAACAAATAATATGTTCAATAAGATTTATCTTTCCTCAAACTTTAAAGAAGCATTAGAAACTGACAAGAAATTATTGATGAATTTAATATAAAGGTAATATAAAAATATCTTTAGTTTATTCGTTGCTGTAAATCTGGAAAGGAATTGAATAACAATTCTATATTAATTTAATGAAGTGGTTAAAGATGTTCTATTCCGTACTATAATTCACATGTGCTTCTACTTACTTCAACGTGAGTGCACAAAACACTGCCAACGTTGATTGAATTTATTTATACTCACAAAGGTCTGAGCAAATTTATTTCAACTGCGGCATCAAAACTTTTCTATTAGGAACCTTATTATTGAACATTCGCTTTTTTGTATCGCTTCATTTAACTTCTCCTGGGTATATTGTATTTCGTTTTCTGAGATAGTGTATTATCTATTGAAGTCACTTTTTATTTGTGAGAAATATTTTCGAATGACAGGACGAAAAATATCCACTAATGTTCAATATATAAATTTACCCAAATCACCTATTAAGTGTTGTCATTGTAATAGATAATATAATTAACTTTAAATAATATAACTTTTTTTACTTGATTTAATTTTCCTTGGATATCGTGCACACTATCAAAAGTGTGAAATATTGCATGAATTTTTAAAAGAGTTTCATCCTGAATCCGTATTCACAGAAATTGGACGAAGGATTACGTCATGTACAGGGGCACTGTAAAATAAATACAGTACGTGTTTCGTTTCATCGCTTTCGTTCTGGAATGTTTTTTTAATTGACCACAACCGGCGTTGATTAAGTAAATGTTTTTTTAGAATAATTAGGGTTAGAATGGTTTCATGGTAGGTATCAATATTTTAATAATATTTTAAATATATATTATAATTTTTATATGCATAGATAACATCCATTGGTCTTGTGACAAGTCACCGTCAGCTATTTATGTCGGTAAAGAAATTCTATCTGAAGGAGATTCTGAGTATTTTTGCTTCATTCTTATTCAGTGACATCCAATTTGTAGAAAATCCCACAGAAAATGTTCATGTCGTAGATGCACATGTTACAAAAGGTTTATTAATCAATTAGAGAAGATCAGGCTTTCACAATGCAAATCGTTGCCGTTTAGATATTATGCTGGAAAGTTGTAAGTATAGTTTGCCAAGTAAATAATTATATTCCTGCACAACGTCGAGCAAAAGGGCCGAAGCATGACAGTTGTGATGAGCATGACATAGTCATTAAACATTACTTTTCTTTTGCTGTTATTATTTAATGCCAAACCGCAAATGTTGGGAAATTCATTCATAGCATTTTTTTTTTCATTTTTTGCATTCAATATCTGCAAGCTTTTTAGGAGACTAGATGTACTTTACTATGACGATATTCTCAGCAAAATGAAAGTTAGTAAGATATTGACGTTAATGTCTCGTACAGGCTAAACGATGACCTTAATTTGTCCTTAATGTGCTTATGAAGTACCGCCATCTCTTAAAACAGTAATACTACAATGTCCGCATTTTGGCATCAGAAAAGCGAAGTAATATTATTGGAATACTGATTTAAAAGATGGCGACAAGCCCCTGGATACGACAAATCCTTGTCTTTCTCCGTAGTATTACCAAGTTGAAGTAGTATTGGGCAGAGTACAACATCCAAAGGAATATGTTTTCAAAATATATTGCAAACGTCTTTTTAATATCACTGTGTTGAGAGATATTATATCTGCTCTGCTTCTGCTTCGTACCTCAATCACGCCTATTTCTATAGAGCTGCTTACCTCATGTGTACCAACCTATCCCGAGTTCAAAACATATTTATGTCACAAGTTATACGGCATAAGACCTGTTATATAAAACGTGAAGTTACATATAACTAGTGAAGAAGTTTCATAAGTGTCGCATGCGAACCCGACGTTCGTTACCACTAACAAGGCCCAAAACAACTATGTTCCAATCGTTCCGACGTGTTACGAGACCGCTCAGGCTATATCCAGACGTAATGATATAGGTATCACAGTTTAGTTTCTGACAAAGTAACATTTGAAAGAACTATTGCAAATATCTTGTTTATTGAACATTTTCAATGAAGCAAAAGATCATTTAAAGACGACAACTTTCAAAACATTTCTTTCGTCAATTTGGTAACGTAACATTTTCATTTGAGTTCATACTTTTATTTGATTAAGATAGCGGCCTGCGATCCCACAAAACTATTATGATCTAAGCATCTTTAAGGAATTGGAGAACAGGCAGTTCTAAAAAGTGGCATAATCCATCTAAGGTCTTATATTGACTTAATATTATTAATTAATATTATTTCTTTCCTATTCAACCTATTGCATTTTTTTATTAATATTATTCTTTAATATTCAACCTATTGCAGTCCACTGCAGGACATAGATTTTGCGCCAGATTTTTCCATATGAACATTAATGTGTGTAATGAGGGAAAAAAGAAATTCTTAAGTATATCTAGAACCAACCCATGTATTTTAAACAATCGTATATGTATAAGTCGCTCTTCCTTATTAAACAACATTGATAAGAAGATAGTAGGTACCTACATTTTTATTATATTATTGTATTTTTTACAAAGCACAGTCAGCATTTTTTTTTTTTCAATTCTTTTACCTGCTTTGCAGACGCCATTTATGAGTTACGACTTTAAGCATAGATTTTTTCTTTCTTAGCCGTCCTCTCATACCATTTACCTATAGAATGAAATAATCTATAATGCAGAACGTCATACCCTATTTGAATTCAAAGTCGGACATTTAAGCGTAACTGAACGCTTTTCTTACATTGATGAATGTAAATCTGTCAGAACACTGAAAACGTGTCTAAATGACGTGAATCGTAATTAACATTTGTCAAAGGCAATTTGCAATTTCAATTTTTGGTTCTATGAGAGCAATCAGTTGAATCGAGTATTCGCTAAAGGTCCTGTAAACAGTGAAATACCGGTTCTATAATGTCTCACACCAAATTCATTAGCTATTTACCATTTCACAAGCAACAATTGTAAATCTTTCATTACTCAAACTAATGTTCATCAAAACACACACATGTATATGACAAGCAGCCATTTCGAAAATGCATTATTAAATATATTTTTTTAAACCACAAGGCACAAGCCACAGAAACCAAAAATCATATTTTGCAAATTAATTGTTTGACTAAATTTAACCTAAAATTTTATTTGCTATGGAAATTTACATTTTAATAATTTATAAAAACATTAGCATTCGGTTGTAACCAAAAAGGGGAACCTAAATTTCTACTTGTCACTATGCTTGTCACCAAGTACCTAAGTAAGTCATTCAAATTGACAATAAAGTCACATATAAATAGTAATTTTTTGAGCTTCATCTAAATGTATTCATCCGTACTTGGAAGTCTTTGTTTTTAATACAATACAAAGTTAATATTCTAGAAAACGAACCTGCCGATAAGTTTTTAGTCTGTTTTCAATGATTTCTTCAACCGTAATAAGTCGTCATCTGGACCCGCTTCCTTTATGAAAGAAAGAAAGAAATATTTATTCTGTGACAGTCCACAATATTACATTTTATTATTATTATGAAGTTATGAACTTAAGCAATTACGCTTATTTGTAACCTTATCGTAATAAGTAGTGTTTTTGACTGGTACATGGGAAATTTGATATCAGGATTCAAATGCTTATCCCAAGTTTTTGTTTTTAAAGGATAATTATGTGTAATAAGCGCGTGTTATAAGTCTACTATAATACACGTTTATTTAATAGCAGAAAATTCCATAACTGAACCGTTAAAACTTTTCCCGCAATACAACTTTTCACTTTTTCCGCTTTTTGTTTTTCTTTGAGGGGTTTATTCCTAGCGGTATTGCCGCTCTTAATGGATTTTCGATTTGGCTTTTTTGTTCTAGGTAAGATTTATTCTAATATATATTATTTTTGGAACGTATTGGATTTCATTGAACATGAAATACGTTTCATTGTATTTTCTTCGGCTTTTTCTTGTTTTAGCCTTAATATACCAAATGCGGTTTCAATTGACTTTTATGATACATTAGGTACTTAAGTAGTTAACAAAACAATAAAAATATCAAAAAAATAAATTTGGGGCCAATGTATTTCATTAAGAACTAAAGTTACCGACATAGCCCGCCGGATCAGCAAGTTGAAGTGGCAGTGGGCTGGTCACGTATGTCGCAGAACGATGGCCGTTGGAGCAGACTAGTTCTGGAGTGGAGACCGCGTCTCGGCAAGCATAGAGTAGGACGCCCTCCGGCCGATGGACCGACGACTTGCGAATGGTCGCTGGTAGGGGCTATATGAGAAAAGCGGAGGATCAGGAAATCTGGCGCAAAATGGCTCCCTATTTTGCGACCTATGTCCAGCAGTGGACTGTGTTGAAAAGTATTTTATTACATTATATTTATCCCATCGCATTCGATCATGTGCCCTATAAGCTATTTTTGGAAGGTCTAACAGCTATAGTATATTTTCTGGGCAGTACTTGTCATACATTTGTGTGTGTGTCTGGGTGATATTATGTGAAATATGTATATATTTAAAAAAAGTGTATAAGTATGCTTATTCGTTGTTTAGTAACCATATTACAGGCTAGTGCTTAGTTTAGGGCTAGATGGCGCTGTGTAAATGTCATTATTTTATTTTATTATGTAAGGTTATTTCCAGGCAATAAATACCACACCATTTAAGTGCATTTACCGTCTAGTACAAGAGAAAATTTTAAATTTCAAGTTGTTGTCCATCAAGGTTGTATCTACACTGTGACCCTTCACTTTTCATCACAAACAAAGACTACATCATCAAACTTACAATTTGTTATTGTAGTTAGTAGAAAAAACAGATGCCATATTTAAATTACAATAGTATTACTAGAAGTCTTAGGATTATCAGAACATTGTGTTTCTGCGTACAAATACTCGGTCTTCGTTTTGCCATCGGATCAATATAATGTGAGGATTTTAATTAGGACAGTGCAGGTGCCTTCATTGTTAAAAAGTGATCGGGGTACTTGCCGGATAGTATGTTATTGGCATGAACAATCGTATAAAGGTGATATTTTTTATAAATTTGGTCAAAATTTCCCGCATCAACTAATCCAACATCATGATGGGCGGGGTTACATGCGCGCTGCGGGCAGTCTACTTCAAGGAAAAGTTCTAGCAACACTATAAGTAGGCACAAATTGACGTAAACACGGCACTGAGTTGTGCGCAGTGCAAACTGTGGACGAGAAATGAGTCTCAATGCAATGGGACTTGAAAATACAGAATAAATATTATTGATTTATATGTTTGATAAAGTCTTACCATAAATTATTCTATTTTGAAATTATGTAACTTTAGCTTACTTATGTAGCGATGCGATGAAATATAAATGTATTAGCAACGTAAGTTTTCAGGTTTTTTTTAAGTATCCTCTTCGCGGGGGGCACTCACAAGTCCCTCGTCGGCCTAGTTTATTGCTTCCGCTCAACCTCGACATCCGCTGTTCCCTTTTTTCTATATCTTATTGTTTTGTTCCATAAAAGTACAGTAATTTTTTTTATATATTCTATATGGCAACTGATAACGCAACTCATTGTAGTTATAAATAACTACACTGATGAGCAAGGCCCACGCCAGGACTCTTCATCATTAAAGGGTTTTGGAAATTAATCTGCCACGCAGGATAAATGCATGGTTGTGCTCTAGTATAGAGCCTCGTTTGATTTTTCGAAAAATATATATTAAATTCATTTCTTTCAATTAATCTTGGTGACTAATTAACTCGGGTGTTTAGTTCTAGGGGCGGCTTTTAGCTTCGTGAATATTATTGAACAACAATTGAGTGCAACAATCGAACAAAACACATTTTATAATATTTATTACTACATATTATTATTACAATGTAACTTATGTAGTAAATAAAAATATATTTGATAATTTTTTTTGGTTATTAAGAAAAAGTCGCAACAGAGTAGGTACAAACACTTGGTAATATCCTTCGTAGCTAAATAAAGCAATGAATATTTTAAAATGAATTTTGTACTTCGATATCAAATTATTCACCACCAAAAACTCATCAAAAGTTTCCCGTATTCCTACAAATTGTTCCACACTGTATGAAGCTGACGGTTACATGCTTTTCAGTAAGTCCTTTGTGGTTTTGAAATGTTGTCAAGGCACACTGTGCAATGCGACTTTATTTTTAAAATATAAAGCATATATTTTCATTCTTTATTCTGTTTACATATTGATAGTGTGTATAAAAACAGTGAAAGAGTTTAGTCATCTCATCGAATCAAGTCAACATTTTAACTTTACTAAATAATCAACAAAAGTATTCATAAAAGTGACGCCACTGCACCACTTCCGGTTGAATAAATGTTACATTGAACTATAACATTTCGATACTATTGTTACAAAACATTTTTTTTAAATTATTTATAAGCCATTTGAGAACTTAGTTTAATACAATAAAGTAATTTCATTAAATATACGAATAGTTAATACTCTAACTGGAAGCTTAAAGACCAACTATTAACATTGTTTACAAAACAAAGGTAGCGATACTATCAAATGTTAGAACATGTTTAAGTAAATACATTAGACAATTTAAACGTAAAAATATTTGTGACTAACAATGAACCTTATCATCAATTTTGATAAAGATTCTATATAAATGTCGCGAAAATCTTAAATCTATGATTCATTCCGTAAATAAAAACGCCTTTTTTAATACTTCACCACTTGCATAAAATAGTTATCGACAAAATTATTGTTATTCCTAGCAGTTTGATAACTTTACATGATAGGTAAATGTTATTGTTATTGTTATTATTATCTTTACTCATTATTCTTTTCCTTTTGTTTTATAATTCCCGCTGAGACCGGATTATGTTGGGCTCGTGATGGCCCCAAAAAAGTATTTTAATGTTTAGCGAGGTAGCGAGTAAAGTTTGTACAGTACTCGTATTGCGAAAGTTCCCTTAAATTATTCCACATAGTCTACATGCTACATGTCTCGTAGCAAAAGTTAAGGTTGCGTGAGACAATTATTTATGTCGTAAAGATTAGGTACTATTACCGTTGGTAGACTTAATTTTATTAGTACATATATTATTTTTTTTCGGTAAGATCTGTGTTTTCCATTCGTTTCTTATTAATTTTTACCATGTTAATTTTATTCAAGTGGTAATTCAATAAAAATGAAAGCAAAAAGGAGACGATGACTTTCTCAATCTTCATCATCATCATTTTTAACCAACAACGTCCCAGTGTATTATTATTACTATATACACAGTATAGCCATGGGATGAGGATTTGGGATGGTTTTCGTTAACAATCACGAACCTGTATTCAGCCCGCTTGTTGAATAAGTCGCGATCTTTCATACATGTGACAACTGTTTGAAAAATAAATAAAACAGATATAAATAAATGTATTGTATTTTTATAATACATTATATACATATTTGTTATGCGCTTATTACTTAATTTTACGATATTTAATAGAGAGAAGAGGAAAAGGTCTGATATTTTAATAGAGAGAAGAGGAAAAGGTCTGATTATAAATATTACATTGAGTACTAAATACAAAACTGTAAAATTTTTAGAATTCAAAGATTCTTTAAATTTTAAAGATCTTTAAGATACTTATATAAAGAAAATAATTATTGTTTTCGTATAGTATCCCATTTATCAAAAATATACATATAGCACAGTTACTATGTTTCCAAAATAATATTGTGAGAAAATTTTCTAAAACAATTTTTGGGATACAAACATTTTCACGTGATATTTCAGGAACTTTATTGTTTCATACGGCTCGATGGAACATTGATCGAATTATAATTTGAATACTTTGAAAGTGCTCGCCCATACAGCCGTGAAAATTACATTTATTTGACGATAACACACAATGTACTCCTCACAACTAAAGTTTATGTTTTTATTTTAAGCAAAAATTAATAAAGAAATTATGGAAATAAAATGCAAAAAATTGGCGAATGTTTCATATAAAATTCCACGTCCCCCCTTTTATGGGGATGTGGAGCGAAAACCCATAAGTTTATGATATTTTTGTTAGGATCGCATACCAAATTTCGCTTTCGGAAGTTGTCAAACATTTTGATGATCATCAGTGTGTCAGTGACAAAATCAGCGTATTTAAGATACGAATAAAATATTTAGTATTAAAGCTACTCAATAGAAATATTGTATGTTTAATTAGTTCATTATCAACATCATATCCTCAGAATATGAAGTATCTGGTACATCTTAAACCAATTTGATAAGAGTTCAAAAAGTGACGAAGCACTCCGAGAAATGGTATATGCCCAGGGGCACTACCTACCTAGGTGATTATTTCAGATTCTTTATACATGCTGTAAAATTGTTTGTCTCCAAGAATTCACGACAATAAGAGTACAATTATCTAGGATGTTCAAATTTAACTGTTCTTATATCTAACTTCCATTTGTATAATAACCGTAAAACCAAAAAAATATTCTGTATGAGGAAAAGAAGGTGGGCACAAGTCAATAACTAGGACTGCGCCGTGAAACACTGTTTTTTTATTCGTAAAAGTTATAAAAATGCATTATAGTACACCATTCGGATCCCAACGTAACATCACCCTTATGTGCATCCTGCCTAATTATCCTGCCTAATTCAACCTGGGTGGCTTCAAGGCAAGAGTGAATAGTAAGATATGATCCATCCTCGGCCGCATCATCACTTACCATCAGGTGTGATGGCGGTCAATATATGTCTATCGATGATAGAAAAAAGAAAAGACATGCCCAAAATGCGTATGATGGCTGCGGTAAAATGTTCAATGTAAATTTAAAAATTCAACTATATCGCCAACTGAAGTCGTTATACGAGTAGGTGACGTTTCCTTTAGACAGCGCTACGAGTATGACGGCGTCCGTAAATTGTAGCTCGAGCCATCGGAAAACTATTTGGATCGCATCCAAAATACCCATTTCTTTTATTTTGTATCGACCACTTTTATTCTTTAGTCCACCAAAGCGCTGTAAATTACTAAAATGTCTTTGCAAACGTAAAAATGTGCATGAAACGTTAGTTCAAGTACAAGCCCATTCTCTCTCAAGTTCTCCCACACTTATTGAGATCAATAGGTTTATGTTATAATAATGTTACAATTATGTGTATATTTTTTTCAAATCACTTAAATTGAATCTATTTACTCGATCGTTTTCCCCTGAGCATTATGGCGTCGAGGTGCGCTTGGCGCTTGACATCCGTAAACGATGAATGGGTAAACAAAATGATGATGGAACGTTCCTCCGTTGACATTAGTGTTTCCTTTCTCATCCAAACTCAATAAAATTATGTTACTTATATACACTTGCATATACATTGTTCCTATAGTTGTTTGTTAACCTATTTATAAGTTTTTGCTTTATAAAGCAAAACAACTAAGATTTATTTCTTTATTATATTTAAGTTACGATAAATTCGACATAATAAATAAGTTTACTGTTTCCATTCATTTACTCCCGTCAGCAACTCTACTTACGTATGATGCTAAGTGAAAATGAAATAACTGAGACAAGCAATATACGTCTCGGTTAATACTATATTAGTTTCATCCAAAAATCTACCAATTTGCATTAAGATCCACATCCTTTGAACTATTTACTTTCTAACAAGAAATACTATCAAAATCGGTTCATATACGACGAAGATATCTGCAAACAAACACAAAACACATAATTATACGAGTATACATCGATCTGAGTTGAAATTGGTAAAAAATATATGTACTAAGCAGAAACCAACTGCTTAGCCATTAACCGTTGTTATAACCATTTTGAAAAAAAACTAACAGCTATTGCTTAAGGTAGGTCATCAATCATCATATCATTACGTAAAAGATAAGTTCATACCAAAGGAATATACAAAAATAATTTGAACATTCATGTCTCAATCGCTCTTATACGAGAACGAAGTATTGAATTTGCATTACGTCTTAAAGCCTTAAATACTTTTATTTGTCGGATCAAAGCGAAATTGGTATTTGGAACGAACAGAATCTCTCAAATCTCTTAGAAAAATATATTTCTAGCTTAATTTGAAGCCGTCCAACTGGTTGCACAAATAAGATCCTTTTGCCTGTTTTGTACGTGACAAGTAAATTCTTACAGATTCCTTGACGATAATTTGACGCACAAAACGATACTTTAAAGGTAAGTAAATATTTTTTGGGAATTCAAATTCGTTTTTTTCTTAGAACTAATCAATGGAACCGTTTGCGCAATAGGTAATCATAAAAAGCTTGAGTTTTATGATATATAATTATGTGAGTTATTCGTAATGATTCATATTAATATTATAGTGCTCATAACAGTGTCTTCAAAATGTTATTATGTCAACAATGTTTCTGTATACTTATTGTGTTAACACTTGAAATAAGCATTGTTTAACTTATTATATAAAACTGACGGCACATAGGCGCTACAAGACTTTGAGTTCGTTTTATGAATATATATTTATTTTATTAATAATGTAAGTTCGACAACGTGTTTCAAATAGTGAAATTAATGGGTATAATGGACCTAACATCTGTCGTCTCGGTGGTCGGGTGCAGTGCTGCATTGATGGATGATAATATAATAATTGTCTTTCAGTTGTTGTCTCCTTCAATGCCGCTCTGTCATGGTTAGGCGCATCACTTACCATCAGGTGAACGTCTTGACCGTTCTGTACACTTATGACATAAAAATATATAGCTTTAACCTATCTAATCTCAATAGTTCCGTATTTATTTTTATAAATGTATTGTGTTGTCTAAACAATACAAATATTACAACTTTCTCTTTAAATATTTTCTAAAAGCGCGGTCTCGGGTTTTACATTGGGTTTAACATAAAACATAGTTTTTTTAGTAACTAGTAACTTTTTTGAGCAAAAGAGCTTTTTTCTTATTATGTTTTGTCTTTCTTAGAAAGACGACACTCAATACAAAGAGATTTAGGAAACAGTACCAAAGTGACGTTAGAAATTGGTATATAACACAAAAGTAGTCTGACATCAAACAGTTGACCTGCATCATTAGACGCGGTCGGGTTTCGGAGTAACCGGCGGCGGTTGTTATTAAAAATGTTCGCCAGAAAATGCTTACCTTTTTTGACGTACTCAAAAGAAGTTAAAGAACTGTACTCGGCTTTGCAAGTTGGCGTATATAATTTTATAGTCTCCCTAGGTACTCATTTGTTATTTGAATAACTTTATACATTGTTTTGTTGCCTACAAAAGGCACCTCGGTTACTTATTTCATCTATGTATACTGAAATAAATTTAGCCCAGTCAAAATAGACATTCCAGTTTGCATTAATTCCCAATAAGCTGGATTTTTGTGCAGGCCTTGATTACGTCATTACAAATGATATGTCAAAAGTTCCCATCCATCCCGCTTGTGCGTTGTTTTTTACTCGAGGCCAAAGGTCACAAATTGGCATTTTTTGCGTATGATGGTATCATCATCATCAGCTCATCAAACGTCCCCACCGAGGGGCACGAGCCTACCCGTATAAGGAGATTAGGCTTTAGTCGTCCACGCGGGCCCAGTGCGGATTGGACGACATTATTATTAGTATTTTGGTATGTTTTGTCGTATTTAGAGCTATCGAAACATAGTTCAGACAAAGTTTGTAAATCGCAAAAATGGCTACAAAAAGGTCTCAACCCTTTTCTTCTACAAAGCATCGCTTTCGAGATATCGTGACGTGTCTGTTTGTATTGGTCTGGGTGTTTTCTATGTATAACATATATGTTTTAGCAAAAAGAAATTAGTAGGTATGTTTATCAGTTGTTTAGTACCCGTAATGCAAACTTCTCGCTTAACTTGGTCCTGGACCTGGATTCGCCAAGAAGGGCCACGCGAAGCGCAAGGGCAATTCCTGGTAGAGTAGTACCTGTTGCTAGAGCCAAACTTCTGAATCTATATTATATATCCTTTACCTTTAACCGACGCTCTTACGGTGAAGGAAAACATCCTGAGGAAACCTGCGGACGCCTACGAAGTGATTCAAGGGTTGTGCGTGAAGTTGGCCAATTCACACTGAGCTTAAATTAGGAACGGACGATGACTCACTAAGAATTGTATATTTTTACGAACTTGTGTGCATGGTGTAAATAAAACAAGGTTCTAATATTTTTTATTCAATGCATACTAGTCACGTATGAGTACCTATTCATATTTTATATGTTTAAAATAGCCATAATTCGAGAACAGTGTACCGTAGAAGAAAAAGTGTTCAAATCTTTTTGTAGACAATTTAACTGTCTACAAACTTTGTCCGAACTATTTTTCGGTAGCTTTTATTGTTTTAAAGATATACGCAAAAAAAATTGTGACCTTTGACCTCGAATAATAAAACAACGCACAAGCGGGATCGATGCAGACTTTTGACATGTCATTTGTTATGACGCAACCAAGGCCTGCAGAAAAATCCAGCTTGTCGGGAATTAATGCAAACTGGAATCATAATTTAGTATATTTTGATTGGACTAAATCATACATTTTCGAAAAGAAATAAGAGTTTTGAACCATTTGGAATGCCTTCAATATAAACACAGAGAGAGAGAGTATTTATGATGTTATTTATTCCCTTTATTCTATATTATTCACCCCCCTACTTTACCTAATGTAAATATTTAGTTATTTTAATTCTGTTATCCCATTCCCCTTTAACCAATTCTTTTGCCCCATGCGCGGATTACTAACATAATATTATAATAATTAAATTACAAAATAATCTTAAACTAAAAAGAATACGGAACATGAGTCTGTAGATGTAATTTTATTAATAAAAAAAAATGCCTTCAATATTGCTAATGTTAAAGTGAGCAACTAAATGTAAAATTTTATCGTTGGACAGAGTCTGTGACTCAACTAAGACTCCTAGATAAGTATTATTATGAAGCTAACTTGTACTTAATGATTTCATGCTCCGCACCAGAGGTAATTTCGTTTATAATTATTTTATTATTTTGGTATGTTTTAAAGGTATAGCAGAAAAACTTTTAGCTTTACTTGTTTACGCTGCAATTCAACTTCTGTTTATAAAGTTGTACTTTATTTAAGTTCCTTGGAATTTTGGCTTATATCAAGCATGCCTCTAAAAATCTACTACCGGAAATGAAAAAGCCCAGAGGCGGTCGATATTCAATGACCTGGAACAAGAAGTCTTAAACTGGGACATTCTATCCTACTGCGTATAAAAAGACGCCTGTTGAGAGATTTCCCCAAAGCCTTTATTTAATCTAAATATATTGGACTGTTGCCCTCCTACCGGGAGGACTGAGATTCAAAACCCGTCAAGTACCAATGTGATTTCGAATTTTCGAAATTATATGTATGATCCGACGCTCTTACGGTGAAGGAAAATATCGTGAGAAAACGATACTAGTATTGACGAGGAGTGGTCAGATTTCATGCGGTTGGAATTCAAAACTATTATTTCCAGATATTGCAAATACCAAAATTTTTTGTTACGACCAAGAAAAATATAATATATCTAGTCAAAATTTAGCCTCAAATGTATCATAATTCAACTTTTTCTCCACACCTCAATCTATTGTGGAGCAAACTATTGTTCCACAACGGTTCACCACAACCAGAACAATGCCACGCGAGCTATTGTCAAGCTAACAGGTTATTGGCTTAGGCTTTAAGCGACGTGCTTCGAACATTAATAATTTCTAGACCCATGAATAGTGTTTCCGGCCGTTTGCAATTATTTTTGACACACACAAATAAATCTCATAATGAATTAATTTTAGTTATAATTTAGAGGAAAAAGTAAATCCATAAACAACGCATTGTTGGCTTTTTCAAATATTTTGAAACTGTCTTGTCATATCATCGTAAGCTGAACGTTTAGATGTGAATCGAGCGTAAGAAACAAACCATGCCTACATAGGTCCATACCTCTATCAATACTTTCATTCGTGTATAAAATCAATAAAGTATTTGTAAACTTTTCAATAGAATATCATAACTTTTATAGAACTAGTACTACTTGTTCGGAACCTGGGGGAGATGGGGCTTCATACTAAGTGGCGTCGTACAGATTTTGTTACTGTGGTATAATGCACCGTACATTCGATTTTTTTGTATGGAATAGTTAACATCTATCATCAATATTAGTTATTTTAATTGATTGGATTGATAACATAGTATTAACAAAAGATGCCACTTTTTTTGCGATTTAAGCATGCTTTCATATCCGTATCAATAATTATCCTCTTGTTTTTCATTGAAAGTACGTCCTCAGATTATGAAATTAAGCTTACTGGCTACGATTGTTCGTTGTTAGGGTCTTTGCGTAAGCTGTGAGTAAGGTTGACACACTTAAGTGATCATCTGTAATTTTCATCGGAGCCAGAACGTGAAGCATTAATTATAGCCATAATCTGAACGCGTTTACCATGACGCATGCATATCGAAGGGAAATACGGTCTGGCAGTTAGTAACAGGAGCAGGAAAAGCATAAATATCTAAGTGTTAGTATAAGCTTTTATATTAACCTAAGACAATGCAGCGTGCTTTAAGTAAATGGAGCACCGTTACCCCTGTAATGTAATAAAGCATACTTCATTTATCACACTTCAAGCTTCAAGTGTCCTCGAATAGCGGAACAATCATAAGGTATAAATGGTTTCCTTCGTTACTAAGTACGCTTGTACGGGAACGTTTATATTCTTAATGAAAATTTAAGTACTCTTTACTACTACTACTAACTAATATCAATGAAATATGAACCTGAACTATGAAATTGTACAAGTTTAAATTTGTCATTGTTGTTTAACACACAAATAGTAAAACTTAAATAGAAAAAGCCTCTTATTGTTGTTAGCTATCAGTTATATCAGAGTAAATTGCGATATATTTTATGTAATTCAATCAGTTTGCATTGGTATATACGCCTAAGAGAGAAAAACATTTTTTGAAAGCTCTTTTTATTATAGACCTACCAATATACATGGGGAAATCGAGAACATTGGCATTGTTTAAAAATAAGATCCTGCTCGTGATTTATAGTACATCTCCCAAATATGAGGCATTTAATTTGATACAAAAATCAAATATAAAATATTGGGTGCGGCGGGTTTACGGCGCGCGATTTGATGGAGATCTTAAAATATATATAACAAGAATAATTCCATCTTTTAATTATTTACTCATGTAATAGTTTGTTCGAATTGATTTGTGATCAGTACTCAACACAGGCTATCATACATTATGATAACACCGAAAAAAATAAACTTTATGTCCATTTGCGGTTACGGTAGTATTTAAACACGCCAAGTGAACATACTTACTTTACCTACCTACACTTTTAATAAGCTTGTAAAGTCAGAGGGCAAACTCCCGAAGTCGCAAACCGCTGCAAAGCTCTATCAACTTTGTAGCGGTATGTTGATGAATCATTTAAAAAGCGTTAATAAAATAACGATAAAAAACACTGAAGCCATAACTTTTGTGAAACTTAATAAAAAACGTCCTACTAACGCTAAGGACTAGGTACTTTGGTATTGATTGCTCGTTATGTCATGTAGTTACATGGTAATGGTGATTATTAATATTTACTTAATATCCTGTAAACAGCTGGCATCATTGTAAATTATGCTGAGTGCGGTTGCGTTGCGGATCTTTTTTTCATAGAATTTCTGTTAACCAGCGTGCAGCGCCTTGGCAAAATTGTCTTGGCATCACCTTTTTATTTTAATATATATAAGTCATGTTTATTATTAAAAGGACCAATTTGTACTACAATGTGCGCAGAACATTTTTTTTTCCACCTTTTAGACAATTACTCCGTTTTAAAGACGCATAGAAATAAGTATCGCATATCTTAAATTGGTACGTATATAATATACACATGTAATGTTTATGCTTTCATAAGAACTTTGCATTGAACATGCTAATGTGCTTGTTTAAAAAAGCATGACACTGTTAAAATAACGATGCTAGTCACAGTATCATCTAACTTTATCTGCTGCTGATTCGTAGCGCAGAATCTTTGTTATATAGATGCTACTCTCATAATAAAACGGGAGCAAAATGGTTTGGATATACAACCCTATACTCCACATAATGTAACATTGGCGGAGTATATCCAAAATCTAAACGAGAAAAAATAACTCACGTAATCGTGTTCGGTGTCGACATCAAAATGTTATTTTCCATTTTACGGTGGCCAATTTAATTTCCGTTTAATATGATGTCACGAACGCCGTGATACAACCGAATAAAAGAGTCGTGATTCTATTACAAGGAAAGGGATGTGTTAAGGAATCCGATACGGCCCTTTAGCAGGTTTGTTTCGTACGATCGCCAGCGTTGTATTTGTCACTGATTTGGTGTGTGATTAGTTTATGAGACCTGATAAGACTTACGAATCTATGGATTGAAATATTTTTTTTTAACCGACTTCATAAAAGAAGGTACTCAATTCGACAGTATATGTGCTTTTTAATTGATGGATTTAATGTTGTCACCAGATACTAATACCTACATTTTTTAAATTATATAGGTTTCTAATAATAATCATCAAAAATTATATATAAAACTAACTGGTTTAAGTAGTCACTACTTAAAGATCAAGATAAAATTTCATTTCATCATCAGCTCATTATACGTCCCCACCGTGTGGCACGAGCCTACCCGTATAGGGTGTTTAGGCCTTGGCCACACGGGCCCAGTGCGGGTTGGACGACTTCACGCACAACCTTTAAATCTGTTCGCAGGCCTGCGCGAGTTTCCTCACGATGTTTTCCTTCACCGTAAAGAACGTCGGATAAATAACATGTAATTTCGAAAATTTGAAAACATACGTTTAGGGATTTAAACCTCAATCCCGGTAGGAAGGCAACATTTCATTTATTTGGGTTAATTTCCTTACAGTATACATTAATGATGCCTGCTCAAGACATCTCTTATTGTTACTTAAAACGTACTGATATAGTGATACAACTATAAAAAATGTGCCTTATTATTTCAAAGTGGATAGACTCCATTTCGTGGAGCAAAGGCCATGAAAAGGTGCAACTTATAACGTTCCAATCTCATCTGCAGCTTAGTCCTTTCAATAAATTTCTAATCTACCCCGGACCTTTTTCAATAATGGCTCGCTCGCACGAGCCAGTCGGACGTGATCTCTCATTTTTCCGATGAATATGCTATAAGTTAGTTCATAAAGGAAAAGAAGATTGCCTTTGTGTTGTATAAAACTGTTTTTTGAAGCCACACAAAACATTTATCTGTTACTTCAACTATGAAACGTATAGGTAAAGTTCTGCTAACGTTTATCTTTATTATGACTTATTGATGGTTATGGTCTCATTTAGTTTAGATTTAAATTTAGGAACATGTTTACAATGTAATAACACGATCTGTCTATTGTCACAGTGTATAAGTATGTCGTGGCCTATCAATACACGACATTGTATGCGTTTAAAGCATTTTATAATAATTGAAAAACAGCAAAGAACAGGTGAAAATATACTCTTTAGATAAGGTAAATAAAGTTCAGCACTAAAGAAGTAAGAGCGTCGGTAATTTCATTTTACTGCCTATTATCCATTAGCTCTTAAACACAACATAACCTGTGGTGGTAACACTATGACTGAATAGATGAGATGGAGATACCCACGTCAAGGACTTCACGCATAATCATAATCAGCCTATAACGTCCCACTGCAGGGACAAGGCCTTCGTACACAGCATAGCAATGTCTTGATCGGATCGTTTCTCTGAAATATATTTTTAAGTGGCTACGATATTCAACCTATACAAAAAATATTGATAAGTGAGAAAAGAATACCTTTCAATATTAAGTCTTAAATACACTGAAATAATAAAGAACGTAATCGTAAATAAACTTGTAATCGGCGATGCTCAGTTTCAGACACGTCTCCGAGCAAACGTGATCTACGAGTATATTGTAAATTAAGGTTGGTTTTTCATGTTTTCTTATGCAAGAAAATCAAATAATTGATATTTAATTATCAAATTCTTTAGTTACTAAAAAGTCAGTTAAGGCATAGTTGAGATGAAATCTATACTATTGATAAATTTGTGATTTCTGTTTGTAATACTGAAATAATGTTTTTTTATAACATGCATATAAATATATAATACGGAGCTTACACCAATATCACATTTTTAAAAATGTTTGTTTGTCTGTTCCGGGAAATCTCTGAAATGGCTAGTTCCATTTTGACAGGACTTTTATTCGCAGGTACCTGATGTAACAAGGGAACCGTTGACTACTTTCATTTAAGCTGCGCGCCTTAACGTAACTTGACGAAGCGGTTTTAATAAAATTTGGTATGCAATTTTTCATATCTTATAACGCGGAGCACACTTATATCTAAAAAGGAAGATGAATTTTAACCAGTTAATTTACCATATTTAGGATAGAGGTCGCATTATATTTGTAGTTTTTCAATGTGTCCTAATTTAAAAGGATAAAATATTATCAAAATATTGATTTCAAAGTTTGCACAAAAATTAAACATTGCCATTGAACTTATAGTATTGACAAAGTCTTTCACGAGTTCGTATAACCGCTTCCACCCTCTTCAAAAATACAGGATAAGTGAACCTAAGCGCGGCTAACGACTTGGTTGAATTGAACGTGAATTAACGCCATGTGACCATTGGGCAAGGCTAATGATGCCGCCTTGTGTCTCTTTACACGCTAAGAGTACAGTGGGGAGTCACTAGGGCAGTAATGCCGTGAATGTCACCATATGGATACCGAAGTAAATTACAGGTTGCTTTACACGTACGTAATCGTTTAGATACCGATCCGTAAAAGGCATTAATCGTTAAAACAATTTGTACAACATCAAATAATAGGACTGAATAGTTTTGATATCACCATCAACGTCGTATAGTAAGTGAACAGTGGTTTAAATTTAAACAGTCGATTAACCAAACTGAAGTTTTTTTTTTTGTATTTATCAGGTTAACAGGATTTGTTTGTTATTACGCTATCTACGTATATATGTGTAGTCAAAGAACACGACCACCATGGAAAAAGAACTTTTCTCATTTAATCAATTCCTTGATATCAGTAAATAAGAGAAATCCTGGATCAAGTGTAATATTATATTCTACCCTAGGTAGAGAAAGTCGAAATGAAATGTGACTGTCAGCAGGAACGAAATTCCAAACTGAGGACAAATACGAGGTGATTTCTTATTAAAGGCGCATGATCCCGTTCAAACAGAAATGTTCACCGCAATAACGTACGACTGAAGAGATACGATCCAAAACTAGTTTTATACAAACAATATATCCTCTAGTTTTTATTCGAATATTCTAAAGTTTTCTCTCACAGGAGGATTATTATTTGGTTCATCACATCCTTATTTATTCGCGATCCCTGAATATTTAAGGAGTTCGTGAAGGATGTCGACGTCGCCAGCAAAAGGCAGCCAGGCCGCGTTAATGTGCTCTCATGGATAATAATGGCATGATCGACACTCCCCACTTTGACAGTGACCCACAAAAATGAGTAGACGGAAATGATACTTAAAGGAACGAAAGAAGTCGCGTTAAATTTTCGCACTTAACAGTTATTGTCGTCATCTGTGAAATGTTGTTGTGCGGAGTAGAAACGGTAAACAATCTTGAACTTAAAATTTATGAAATCCATTAATGGACAATTTATTAAATTTAAATAGAAACAACAGAATTTAATATTATAACCATACAGTTAACGACTGACTGAAGCCATGTGATGTAATGGCTAAGAAGACGGCTTGTGTGATACAAGAATTTCTGGTTCGTTTCCAAGCTATAGAGCTCTGCTCAAGTAATGCATTGGTTTACTGCTAATAATCTTTACTAATGCCAAAAAAAACTAAATGTATAAAATCACTATTGCCCAATGTAAGGCAGTCGAGACAACTAAAACTCTGAAGAATGATCAAGTGGAACTTGTAAACTCCACTGCATTTCTTGGTATAACTTTAGATTCAAAGTTACAATGGGGCCTCACATTGAATCACTGGCTGGTAGACTTAGCTCGGCAGCTTATGCTTTGAAATAAGGCTTTTGACAGATGTAGAAACGGCAAGATTGCACCGGCCTACCCGTAAAGGGTTATTAGCCTTAGTCGTCTACCCGGCCCAGAGCGGATTGACGACTTCACATACAACTTCGAATCTCTTCCCAGGCGTGCATAAAGGTTTCCTTCACCGTAAGAACGTCGGATAACGTACATATTTTCGAAAATTCCTCAATACCAAAATCTCAGCCCACCCGGATTGAAGGCGACAGTCCACACCATTGAGCAACTGACGCTCTATCACTTACATTTATTTAAAAATACTTTTCCTGTAAAATAACTTATCATACATTTATTATTTTATTATATAAATTAGAAAGTATTTGAAGTATGGATACCTAATAGTTACAGGATGTAAGTAAAAAAATTTGAAGTTAACTAAATTGGACTTAACTTATTCAAGATAAGCTGCATTCTAGAATAACATAAATTACGACTAGCGGCCCAAATGCAAATATATTTGCAATAAAGATCCTTTAACGCAATTGTTTTACTTTCAAACAGCCCAGCAACAATCATTCGTTGTGCAATTTCGCCGCACCGCCGATTTTTGCCGCTTATTTCCCTACGTCTCTCTCAGATCGTAACGATTTGATTGTCTCATCAATCATATTCGTATACGTCAGTCTTCTTTGTATTTTTTTTTACGACGCAAATATATTTGCATTTGAGCCGCTTTATTTGACGCCAGATTATGTCCACATTTATGTTCTCATGGTGCTTAAAAGTTTCTCAAGGAAGGATTTGAATAATTTAATCTTTTACTTATCCCTGCAAGGTATATAAATAAACGCAAGGATATAAAATTAATTTCATATTAATATCTAAAAATGTAATGAAGTTCTGTGATAGAACTTAACTTGATTAGACTAGTTATTAAATTATTAACACCTAGCAAGTGATGAGAGACATACGTTACTCCATGTAGCTACATTAGAAGATTTTGTTGTGTTGGCGTCACTCATATCAGATACTGCTTTAAGAGAAGAAAAATAACTCTCAATCATAGTCCTTCGAGAAAACTGAGTATCCAAGCATGAAACAATTATATTTCTAACCTCTTACGGTTTAAAAGACAAGACCTTTTCTATTTCAATTGAAGTTTCAGCATTCTAAATCATGATTAGTATTTTTCGTTTAATGCTGTATAAAACTTTCAATGAACAAGAGATTTCTGTGGTTTTTCTGTAACAACATAGGAGTGCTTAGTAAATAAGAATAATGCCTAAACGATTGCTTTCAATAATATTATTAGGTCTGTTACATTACATAAAAGATATGAGTAATTTATGAATACAAACCTCTATTATTACCAAGGACACTTATCCCATTATACTGAAGACATAACTGTTGCGTGATAACGAACAGTTAGCCACAATTACATACTACTATACTAGACATGGACACGTTTATCAAATTGGGTGGTATTCTTTAACTGTTATACGGAATGAGGCCATCAATTTTGAATTTGAAAATAATAAGTATTATAGCTGTTTCATGAAAGTAAAACAGCCAAAACAGTTCTTCATTTACTTTTTGCAGCTTGTTCTCCTACTTCCCTGTACTGCAAAAACTGCAAATCTATAGCAAAATTTAATATATGCTCTAAATAACAAAAATAAAACATTTTCGTTTTTTTCCGAAACTGGCTTTGTGATAATTTTATGTCTTTCTTGGCGTAATCTGTATGCAGTTTAAAAACATACAATTTGAAAACAAATGTTTAAAAATATTTGCTTGAGCACCAGGAACTCGTAAAATCTTTAAGCACCTATAAACTGATCGACTTTACGATGTCATGAAAGTTTTACATTTATGTACTCATTTGGTACTCTTAACCTTGTTCTTATTTAAAGTTCTTTGTAATATTTGTTTAATTCCAAATAAATGAACACAACAATAAACAAATAATTATGTGCAAAATAATAGAATAATAAACTTTATATATTAGAGCGTGAATGAGCTACATTTGATTGGAGCGGACTGTTGTCTTCCGACCTGGTGGGTGCAGGTTCAAATCCCACCGCATATTAATTTATTTTCAAATCATGCGACGCTTTTATGGTGATGAAAATCATCGTGAGGAAACCTACATTCGCCTGCGAAGTGATTCAAAGGTTGTGCGTGATGTCGGCCAATCCGCACTGGGCCCGCGTATCGGCTAAGGCTGATTTACTAAAATATTTAATAAAAAAATAATTTTCATGTTACTCTGTCACAACCAATGATTAACAGAAATAAAAACGTATTTTTTTGATATAATTAATTATATACACCAAGAACATAAGATACAAAATATTATAAGTACATTATTTCCTTATAAACTTAGACTAGTGTGTAAGTCAATAATAGGTCACCAATGACAAAAGTTAAATAATCAAACTACGATACGCTCTCTTTTCTGAGGATGCTAGGTTGTATCGCTCCGGAAATGTTTCCAGTGGAACTTCATTTCACATTTTGTCTTTAGCAGAAAATATCGACAGAAACGAACGTTGGCAGACTTCCTATCACCCAGGTAGAAATTTGGAGTTCCTCCGATATAAACGAAGGTGGAACTCAGCCGAAGGAATAAGCCTGAACAACTCATTGGAATACTCCCTGTGATACTTCTATTAAAACTTGAAATACTTATATCATTTCAGAATTAAAAGTAAATTGTATTTCGATTACGTTGATTCATGGAAATACAATTCCCTGTGTCATACATCACCACCATTAATAATTTAGACCACACCATTAGTCGACCGGCGAGAACTTCATAATAAATCATAATTTTTCATCCCAAAACACGCAACGATGTCAGACAATGCGGACGCTTTTATATGAAAACATTGCGCAAGTAAAACTCCAGGATTACCATAGATTTTCATTTCCTAAGGCGCTTAAAGGATTTTTGAACTGCCATAAAGCTAAGTTTAAATCGCCTTATAATTTGATTTATGTAAAAGACATCTAAGAAATTCCTTTGAAAGGTGTAATTTAATATGTTTCTAGAGTTGTAGTTTCTGGCGCATGGTACATATTATCCTCGACCATCATACATAATCCATAGCATAATAAGTCCTGATCGCGACTTTATGAATAATTAAATTCATATACATTTTTGATTTTCGTTTCAGTAAACCTGATCCTAAACAAAACATTTCGTGTGAAATGTTGCCAAGACGACCACATATGCTATGCCCTGTGAAAAAGATCAGATATGTAAGGCCAAGCATCTAAATCTACACGGTCTAACTCTACCGACCCTAACTTCAACAAATTCTACATGACAGTAAATATGTACGCCTTGGCCGTTTCGCTACCGTCGCGGCCGTCGCCGTGGAGATGATGCGAATATTTTTCTGATCTGAAGTAATTAGGAAACTATTCAATTGCAACTTTGTATGTTTAATTAGTCTTCTATTAGTAGTATTAGTAACCCATATCCCGAGAATATGAACTATCTTGTATATAAAGAACCAACAATATGGGAATAAAAAAAAACGAAAAAATGCATCGAGAAAGGTGTAGATAGTGCCCTTGCGCTTCGCTTGGCTCGTCTTGGCAGGGGCAGTACTAGTCCTCCAATAGACATTGCATCCGAACATTCCAACCCCCTAATCGCGCAATATGCTAATTATCCAACACTATCAACCGCGCCTTTACACAACCCCACAAACGTAGAGGTCCCCGGGACGTACTCGACGATTCAGACGATCGTATCACTGTAGCCATCGCGGCGGACAAAAGTTACAATGCAATTAAAATACCCTGTTTGGAAACATAAACAGGCCGTTTAAAAGTCAGATGCATATCCTTATACAAAATAAAATCAAAACCACATTTACTTTGTAAGCCTCATTCATAAGTTCAACTTGTAAACTATTGTATATTTTTACAACCAACCAATTCCCCGAGGATGCAGTAAATCTATATGAAAAATGAAAATGTAGCGAGGCAAAAACAATGACGAATCGGAATTGTCTTTTGTTTACCCGGAGTCCTGTAAGCCTCTCATTATTCGCAATTCCATTCTCGTCTTTTGTTCCTCGAAGCAGGTTTTCATTTATAAGCTGTGATGGAATAATCAAACACCCAGATGGTATAGCACAAGTATGCAAAAAACATCAACAAGGAACAATTTTCATCGAGAAGAGTAAATTGTAGTTTTAAAATGAATTGCAAATATTGTTTGATAGTAAGAATTATTAAGAAACTTACAATAAAAACACTATACCAACATAATTAAAAGAACTCCTTTTGGGTAAGGATCCGAAGGAGCGTGCGTGCGTGCGTGTGTGATTGCGTGCGTGCGTGCGTGCGTGCATGCGTGCGAGCTAATGTGCGTGCGTACGTGTGTGTGTGCGTGTGTGTGTGTGACATTTTAATTTTATCGTATAATTATATAACACCGAGTATAAGACATTACTTTTTAATCACATTTTGTATAAATGTTAAATATCCACAGTAAAGAACATCAGTGGCTAAATGGTATGGACTGTTGCCTTCTGATCGGGAAGGCGTAGGTTCAAATCCACGCCACGTACCAATATGATTTTGAATTTTTGGAATAACCACGTGCACGACTAAGGCCTATCACCCTGTATGGGAAGGCAAGTTTCAATGGATTAAATGGTCAAATATTCCAATCAATAGGTCAAATCAATATTATCAAATTTATATCCACTGAGGATTTCAACACACAGCGCGATGAGAATAAAGCACAGTGACCAAATAACTGATCCGAACTGAGCGAAGCTTTTGACAAACTAGTAATAGGGATGAAAAAAGCTATTGTATCTAAGTCAAAATCCGTTTATTCAAATTAGGCTTTAAAAAAGCACTTATGAACGTCAAAAAATACATAAAATATAATAAATCATTTAAAATATAAAAGCCCAAAAGAATTAAATACTTAAAAAAAGTGCTCCAGTGGTTTAGCCTGTTGTTGTAATGTTTGAATGACCTAGCAATAATACTAAAACCTTTCTTTCTTGGTAATATAATTGATGTGTTTTTTAAGGTAAGACACTTTAAATAGTTTCCCGTTCATATCTTTTGTGACAGATACAAATGTACTCAAATCATAGACCAGCTTTATTTTAATTTTCTCAAACATTATATCAGGTTTAGCAATAAACAAACAGCAGACAATCCAGTAAAGAATGGATTAACATTTATAGTATGTTTGTAGGACTATTATTAATACGATATAATATAATTTAATTTGTGCTGCTTGCGGTATTCATAAGTATAGGTTTACTCGCATTTCAAATAGTAAAACTTACCTAAGCAAATTTCAATATTTGAATCTGTTGGGATTACGAACGTTTACTTAGCCATATTCAATCCGATGGTAACTCCATTAAGCTTGCTGTAGCCAACTTTTTTGCTTAAGAATTTAATAAACATGAGTATGTTGCTTAACACATAACAACAAAGGCTTGTAATTAGAAAACTATTATTTAGTAAGCATTTTATCCAGATGTAGAAATAACAATTACTTTAGTTATTAGTTTACTAAAAGGCGTCGCGATAATCTTCCTTATATAAAAGCCAACGCTGGGGTGATTGATGATACAATAAATTGTATGTCAACATGTTCTGCCTTAACCCTCAGCCTGACACAAAAAGTTACTTGATTTTGCAGCATCACAATTTATTTCAGTAACATTAGTAATTACTACTTGTTAAAAATTACGCGGTCAGCAACTTCGCGATGATGTCCGGTAATTATATTATTATTTTTTTTTAATTAATAATAATAATCTTTATTGAAACTTAAACAAACTTATCACAAACATTATTGCGTTAATGACCGCATTAGTCAAGACTGTGTAGCAATCATTAGGCCCGCCTCGAGACAGATGTTTCAGACTACAAAATTTAAAGGAAACATAAAACAATAATTTAACTTAATCCTAAAACTTACAAAATAGTGTTGTGTGCTTTCTGAGTGTAAGTAAACGTGTGTGTGCTTGCGTTGTGGTGTGTTGTGCGTGTCTGTGTGCGCGTCTGTGTGTGTGTTTGAATGTGCGTTGTGTGCGTGCGTGTGTGTGTGTGTGTGTATGTGTATGTGCGTGGGTAACGTGCGCGTGGTGAGTGTTGTGCATGAACTTACCTGCGTTAGTAACATAAGTTTATATAATAAATTTGAAAACATTCATTATTTCAACAAAGATTCCACACAATCATAATCAGATTAAGTAGCCATTCAGTTAGAACAGCTTTACATTTAAAATGTTTAGGGGATAAATATTTAATCTTTATTTATTTATTATAAAGTAGGGAGCTAAATAATGTAATAGTGTGACCAGCTCTATTCTACATCTATTTATCGGACTGCTTATCACTTCTTCTTTTATCTTATGTAAGTTTGGGTCGTAGGAAGATTTTTGTGTTTGCGTAAATGACACTGAGAATTAAAAAGTTTTCAACTGAGAGTACTTCCCAAAAATTTATATATTAATTTGTTGGGTATCTAATCGGTTTGAGGCCATACTTTCAGGAGCTCTTGTGCCCTTTCTATGTAATATTTAGTCTTACCAGAAGAACCCCAAGTTGTATGCAGTATTAAAATTGATTGTGCAAGGGCGAAATAGGCTGTTCAAATCGAAGTATCGCACTAGTTCGGATCTACTGAAATGAAGATCAGTTTCCTAATCCGCCCAGTGATGTTTTGATGTGCTCGTTCCATGTAAGGCGCTATCTAGTATCACCCCCAGGTACTTTATATTACTTATCACGTAATATTGAACCACAGTGGCACGGATTCTGTTTGGATTCTTCCACATTTAGGGCAAAATTAGTTCCCGAAAACATTAATCTTCTCGTCGTGCTTTTAAAGCAAAGATATTCGTTCTTAACATCTTAAAACCTAATATCTACTATACAACAGTGATCAGCTGATATCAAAATTACTGAGCAGGTTAGAACGTTTCCTATCATGGTACGTCCCACCTGCCTCAGCTAAATTTTGGCAGGTCTGTGGCAGGGAAAGCTTATTTAATAATGATTAAACAAAGCCTCGTTCGTTCGTGAGGTCAGCATGCCGAACCTCGGACTTGGGAATGAGGTTGACACGTATCTAAAATTAGCTACATATTTCAATAACCCTAATGACCAACTCCAGCTTAAATAATAATATGCTTCATTGATTTTTAACAGTATAATGTTTAATATTCGATGATTTAAAATTCATATTGTTCGTTCTGCATTGAATTGAAGAACGTTGAAGCAAGTATAAATTATCTTTTTAATGGTTAAGAAACGTGTGAAAAATACTAGAAATAACAAAAAGCATAATTATCAACAAACGAAAAAACTGGACGTAAATAATAAATGTATGAATTAGGTTACAGCAATCTCCTAACTGAAGCTCGTAACAAAAACTCACGCTTAAAAGATTTATAAACCGTCCTTTAGTCGTGAATAAAAACGATAGTGGAACTCTAAGGACCAAGTTTGACTCGCAGAGTAACAATTTTGTATGAAAATTTTTGGAGTTAATTTCTCGCGGCCTACAATTTTCCTTGAATTAATTTAAAAATAATTGTAAAGTACATCTGTTATTAATGTTAGTAAGAGAGTATGAGGTACATCTTAAATTAAGATAGGTACATAACATTCTTGAAAGGTTTATATAATGAAATAAAATAATCCTTTTGTTTGCGACCCATCTGGTGTAATGGATAAGACGTCGGCTACTGCAAGGTACCAGTTCGATACCCAGGCAGTACAAACATTGTGCGCATGAACATGTCTTAGTTGTTTAGTACCCATACTACACCTTGACACTTAACCTGGGACTAGATGCCGCTGTGTGAATGTCAGTAGATATAGACCGAGCCAATCATCGGCTGAGCTTAGCTCCCATTTCTCCGGTGACGTCGTAAGGCCATCTGCGGCCAACAACAAAATCAATTCAAAAAAATAATAATAATAAAAATAAAAAAAACCGACGGAGCAGACGATATCCTCTACGACACGGCACAACATCGTGCTCTTGAACTGTCTTAATATCAGTATTGTTACTATGTTCATTTTATTCTACGTATATTACGTAATGTAGATTAAGCTGTCGTAGCTACTTATCTATTTAACCTTCGTAAGATTTGTAATTGTAAAGTTCATATTAAGCCCTTATTTATGTTTTGCTTCATGTTACAATAAAAAAATAGTTATCATACAGCCTTTCATTTAGATCAACTCCACATATATTTTTCTGAAATGCTAACCTCAGGCAATTGTAAAAGTTTCATCAGTAAAAAGTAATATTTTGCTTTTAAGTAAAAAACCATTTCAACCGTATTTATCCTAAAAAGCACACATATAAATCGTCCTTGGCCTGGAGTATAATATGGCGATACTGTGCAACGCGGAAAATGAAACACGATTATTATCCTATTATTATGATTAGTATTATCACTGGGTACTTTTGTTGTGAAAGCAATATTCTATTTTGTTCTTTGAACAAAAAGTTTATGATTTAGTAGGCATTATATTTTTATTCTGTTAAATTCTAAGTAATTTGTGACAAATTAGAGTCGTCTTTTGTAATTATTTGGTCAAAAAAATTCCAAAACTTGTAACATCTGAAAATAATATTTCCTTTCATGCTGCGGGAGCGGATCGTAAATTATTAAAACCCAGCTTTATTTGAACTTGAAAGCTCACAAGTTACGTTCTTTATTAAAATTTCATAAATAATGGCAAAAGAGCGGATATCTACGTTAAATATCTTAGGTAGAACGCGTAGCAATTTAGCCATAATGTTTTAATAAACAGTGTTTTGGTTTTCAAAATTAAGCAGAGTGGTTAAAATATTATAATAATAAAAAAATGAATATTATATATTAGTTATTAATATTATTTACGTTACATTGCGTTTGATGTTTAAGCTTATTTTAAATAATGACTTGACTTGACTTCTCTTTGATCCACGTAATAACTGCGTCAATTATGTAAACCTCTTTGGTTGTACTTAGCAAAAGTATTTCTTGTAGTAAAGATTTGACTCCAACCAGACACAATGGAAATTCTATAATTGTGGCCCACCGTGAACACGCGATGTTTAATGTGTATTTTTTTGTTAATTCTGCCAAACTGCACATGCAGTATCTCGGCAGCAGTTCTTGTATACGAGATTTCTATTCCATGAGTAGAGATCTAGCTATTTCAACAAGATCGTCTTTAATTTTAGCATTCATTCTTAGTTAGCTATCATACAATTTCCTGCGGTCGCTACAAGAGGCGGCTTAGGCCGAAATATTTTGTAGAGAGGGATAGGAACGCTCTTTCATTGCACCTAATGGTTATAAATTATAAACTGCTATCTCTAACCATTAAATTGATATTCGAATTTAGATGCTTATACAAATTTGCTCATCCCATTTAATTACTCACACTATTTGTGCTACACTAACCATCAGTTGGGTCGGTTAATTTTGCGTCGTCATATATTTTCACAATTTTACTATGATTTTGTAACCCCTCGTTGTTACACGCAAATTTTGCACAAATCTGATTAAAACTTACCCAGAGCTGACAGCCGTCTGTCATTATTGCTAACATAATAACTCTCTAAGAGTCGATTATACCGATAACTGCGCCCGACGTTTTATACCACATCATAAAATCACTTCGCACGCGCCGTCTACCAAATTCAATTTGCGGTTTTAATTGTCGCATGACGTGTTGAAAATCGATTAATACGTTCATTTAAAACAGTAATTAATCAGAGCAGATTTTCATAGGATAGATAGATACTTCTAATGCTCTAATCTCTAATCCTCTCGCCCCCGGACCTCTGAGGAGATCAGACGTTTTTAGCTGTTGACCCTTGGTTATTTTATTTTTAAATTTTAATTTAAAAATAGTAAGTGCGCTTATTCATCGAAGCTACCAGGAGCGCAGAGAATAATGAAGATCAACGCTAACGAGTGAGTGAGACATACACCTGCTTGAGCGAGCGCTATATCTTTCTAACAGCGCCGCACTAGCCACAGACACTCCCACCTTAACACAAAGGGACGCTTGCGCTTGCTCCTCCCCCTAAACGAGCGAGACAACTATACTCATCGCTGAGTGTTAGCTACTCCAACTAACTAAAGTGGGTGCGCCCACGCATGCTCCGCCCTTCACAGAGACTTGTTTCCGTCAGCTATTAGAGCGACGCTAAACCTACAGTGAGTTAACTTTATTGCTAAGTATGCCAAATACACAACATTCACCACCAAAAACCTCACATACGAAGAAATCAGGAACATTTGAAGATTCGCCCTCTTATTATGGGTCAGACTCCGATTTGAACCTGACATCTACGGGAATAACGAAACATGATTGCATATCAAACCTATATCAAAAAGAGCAAAACGTAGACTTGCTGATACACCGGGATGTTCGGATGAAATTATGAATGAGTTTAGACTTATGTTCGAAAAACTTCAATCCCACCAAGAGGACAAATTTACGGCACTAAATACTTGTATAAGCACTCTCATAGAACAGAATACAGAGATTAAAATAAAAGTTGAGCTCATGTCCGCTCAGTACGACTCTCTTGTTAATAAATTTAAGGCAGTAGAAGGGGAAAATAAATATCTGAAATCTAACATTAAGTCTTTAGAATTGAAAATTGATGCGCTGGAGAAAGAGTCCCGATCCACCTCGATTGAAATAAGGAACGTCCCGAAACCGCAACACGAAGATACACCTACTCTGTACACTACCATCAAAAATATAAGTACTGCTATCGGCTGCACCTCGCCAATCCTGGACTCAGAAATACGTAATATCTATAGGACTAAAACTGAGGCGATTATAGTTGACTTTACTACAAACTCCAGGAAAGAAGATTTGGTCCACAAATATAAAAAATTTAATAAAGAAAAGCGCCTGTCTAAGCAGCCTTCACTAAACACTGCGACCCTTAACATCCCAGGTCTGACTAGGACGGTGTATTTATCAGAGTCTCTTACAACCAAAGCGCGCCGTATCTACTATCTGGCGAGAGAGCTTGTTAAAACCCGTAAAATATTAGCTACCTGGACCTCCTACGGCAAAGTACTAATTCAAGTAGAAGACAAAAAGCCTCCCATACGCGTGTACGACGAGGAAGAACTCGCAAACATTACGTCTAAGTTGTAAATTAAGTAAATTTGAATTGTATTGCTCTTAACTTATACTTCACAACTACAATCTCCATACATTTTACATATACAATACACACATATTACACTAGATACCTATTCACAATTTATATATAAGTATTTAATTATTTTAAACTCCAATACCTACTCGAATATACACTTTCACTTCTGAATCAGAATGCGCCAACAACTTAACGATGAAATAGATAGTTTCACGATATCGCAGTCATTTTTGGCTGGTCCTGAGGATGTCGGACAATACATAAATCGACCAATAGAATCCCTAAACATACTCACCCAAAATATAAGATCCGTCAACAAAAATTACAACAACTTTGAAACTCTCCTCGCACGTATTCCCTTTGACTGTGATGTATTGGTTTTGACCGAGTGCTGGCTACCATGCCTTAGCAACGCGCACATTCCTACACGTCCTAACTATACTCTTAACAAAACAACAATCCACCTCAATCAAAACGATGGTGTTGTTGTATACGTTAAGACAAATTTAACAACAATTGTTGAAGAACCCGATTTTGGCTCTTCTGCGTCTGGCCTTATAGTGAAAATAAATTCTAGTGTAGCGCTAATTTGCATATATCGTTCACCTTCAACAATCAATATAGATACCTTTCTCTCTTCTCTTTCACATATTTTAACCAGTTTAGCAAACTTTAAAACGGTTATTATAGCAGGCGATATTAACATAGATATAAAACTCACATCATCTGATACCCGACACCAAGATTATCTTAACTATCTAGCTTTTTATGGCTACTTACCGGCTCACACTTTCCCTACTAGGGAGAAAAACTGTCTTGACCACATTTTCATTCGATCAAAGCTACCTAGCACAACACTAGTGCTTGAAACTTCTGTCACTGATCACTTCTCTCCTCTAGTCTCTGTCAACATCAAGCCCCTTAGACACAATTCCACAAATACTATCACCAAAATCAACTACAATAACCTAGATGAAACTGTCATGAACATGGACTTTTCAAATATTTTGAAAGCTGATGACCCTGACACAGCTACAAATGAATTCATAAGCATGATCACAAAAGCTATATCATTAAATAGCACCCAGAGTGAAGTTTCATCTAGGAAGAGAGTCATACAGCCGTGGATCACACCAGGCCTATTACGATGTATTAGGACTAGAGACAAACTCCATAAAAGATATAAAAAATCCCCTGATAATGAAACACATAAGATCACTTACATAAGATACCGTCATTTTTGTACCAAAATTATCAAAAAAGTTAAAAGACAATATGATACCCATGAGCTTAGTAAAGCCGGTAAAAACCCCAAGCACCTATGGGAAAATATAAAACGAATTACAAACACAGTAAAAAAAAACGAAATATCGTCCAAATTATTAACCATAGCTTCATCTCCATTAGAGTCATGTAACCAAGTAAACAAATATTTTGTTAAAATAGGCGAAAACCTGGCACAGAGTTTTATAAATCACCCAAGAGATCAACTGTTTCCCTTAAGCCAACAGCCTAGCTCCTTTGCGTTATTAGAAACCAACAACGAAGAAGTCCTCAAGACAATTATGTCCTTACGATCAGATGCTGCAACTGGTGGAGATGGTATTTCTCCAGTAATTTTAAAAAGATACGGCACCACCTTTTCACCTGTCCTTGCTTACATCATAAACTTGTGCTTCCTAAAAGGTATCTTTCCAAAAGCTTTAAAAAAGGCTATAGTAAAACCTATTTTTAAAGGAGGTGACAGCACCCTATTAACAAATTATCGCCCAATTGCTATACTTCCTGCCCTGTCAAAATTACTTGAACGCATTGTAAACAATAAACTAATTGCCTACCTTGAACACTTTAAACTTTTATCTCCGCAGCAGTTCGGCTTCAGAAAGGGAAGATCAACATCGGATGCTACACAAAAACTCCTTGAAAATATAGTAGAGTCCTTAAATACTAACAGAAGAGTACTCACTATATTTCTAGACCTTGCTAAGGCCTTTGATACGGTCCCAACTACAGATTTATTAATGAAGCTCGAAAGTAAAGGAATCAGAGGTCTTCAGTTGGATTTTTTCAAAGCTACCTCACCGGTAGAGCTCAAACGGTTAAGATCAACAATTACACTAGCGACGATCTACCGATCAATTACGGGGTACCACAGGGTAGCATCCTGGGACCAACCCTTTTTTTGGTTACAATTGACGACCTCAGCAGCCTTGTACTACCGAATGGCGACCTAGTCTCCTTCGCAGATGATACAGCTATCACTTTTACAGCTGGTTCCTGGTCCGAACTTCAAATTGTTGCTCAAAATGGCTTCGACACAGTAGTCAAATGGTTAAAAACAAATAAACTAACTCTAAATGAAACAAAACTAAATTTATTACTTTTTCAATTAGCTCAATTTCACAACCCCAAAATGTCTTTTCTCAAAGATCATTCTTGTTTAAATAATTTTAACTCATTTTGCAAATGTCCCTCAATATATCAAGTAGACTCAGTCAAATATCTAGTATAACCATTGACAAGTACCTAAATTTCAAGAACCATATACAAAATGTTACTAGCAGAGTACGCAACTTATCTATGTCTTTAAAGTTCTTAGACATGTTGCAAATCCGTCACTTCTGCAAAGGACATATTATGCCTTATGTAGGTCAATAATATCATACTGCATCGGAAGCTGGGGTGGTGTACCAAAAACTACGCTGAAACCTCTAGAAGTTGCACAACGTGCTGTCCTTAAGGTGGCAACTTTTCGTCATATACTCTTCCAACAAATGAACTTTATAAAATTCTGTAAAGTATTGACAGTTCGCCAACTGTTTCATATTAGATATCATTCGGCTCCAACACAGGAAAACTCAATTTACTCAAATAGTGAAACGCCTAAGGATAAAATATGCAATGTTCCCTCAACATCCTTCACTTTTACAAAAAGATTCTTTTATTACCTGGGCCCTTATTATACAATAAATTCAATGCAGAAATACCTATATATAACCTTACTTCTTTGAATGCAAAAAAACTGTGTACGCTCCTTACTTCTAAACAAAAATTATGACCAAACTGAAACCATTTATTAACAAATAATAAAATAACGATTCAAACTCACACACTCCTTATTCACATATACACAATATATACTCTCATATCTCTTCACACATATAGACTCACACATACATACTTTTTGTTTTTAATAACGGGTGGTGGGAGCCTGATGACCTGTACAACAGGTATATAAATATCAATCACAGGCATCAGTCTCACACAAACCATACGTTATTTGAACTTATGAATGTATACCTTTTGTTCCATTAAGATGAATTATATAACTTTTGTTGTATAGTATAGCTTAACACGTGATTTGTGATGAGAAAAATAAAGATTATATATTATTATTATAATGCGTAATTCATCTTTCGAATTCAAGTGAATTGTAATTAAATGCTGGAGCATTCTTTCAAAGTAGGTACTACGAAAGAGCTTCAACGGCCTGTCAACAAAGCGAATTAAAATAAAACAACAGAATCAGTAGCGACTTAGCGAAAACCGAAAGGCAAGAGTGATTTTAGAGGAAATATGTATTGTTTAACTTAAAAATGATTCAGCACAAATAATTATGTTCAACTCAACTACCGGAATTATTACGAACTTTAAAGAAAAGCATCCTGAAATTATAATGTCACGCCAAGCTGCTTTAAAAGGGGAAGGTAAGACAAATTCAGGAGTCAACAAACGTTATTATAGAGACAAAATGCCAAGTAATAATCAGTTTTTTATTGAAGTCTATGCGGGCTTTGTAATTTGGTTTGGGTTTGGTTGCCGGTTACAAAACTGTGCATATAATACACGCAGATATAATACACGAGTCAATAACCTCGTAACTGAAACTACCGAAGTAAGAAAAAAATTTTGATGTATCAAAAATACCGCAATATATAGAACGTCTTTCGTTGCAAATGAAACGACGGGCAGAAAAAACGAACGCACGACATTTAATCCGTCAATTGAGAAAAAAATCAAAATTATTATTCTATGTATAATATGTATGTATTTACAAAAAAAATGTCTATAAGTATTTATATCCGTTGTTTAGTAGCCATAATACAGGCTTCACGCTTAACTAGGGGCTAGATGGCGCTGTGAGAATGTCAGTGGATATTTATTTCTTTATTATTACCATGTGCTGAATTTGAGTTTTCAAGTGGCTGTAATAAAAAAAACCTGACCCATGAACCACATTTAAGTAGCCGCTCTTTGTAGAACTTATGCTCATTTAACTCGACCGGTAAAATGTAAGCAAGAATAAAGTTAGTTCATTATCTCAACCGAACTTGTCTAGTCATTTGTCTTCTTGGTGAGGTTGAAGTTGACGAAAAGTCGCTTCGAATATATACGACTCAGTTTTCCTCATACGTTGGTTGATTAAACTGGGATAAGGAAATAACTAAATAAATCTTATACAATTACAAATCACATAAAGGTCCTGAACTGCATTTATTGCAATGAAACATACATTGAAATTTAAAATCACAGTTGACACACACACACGCATATACACGCGCGCACACATTCACATACACACACACAAATATCACACACACACACACCTCTTTTTTTCTTGTTATAATATTACCCTTGTGCTTCTTACATAACCTTGATGCAAAGACGGAACGGAAGGGCGGTAACCTCTTACTACAGGTACTCTTGTACTTAAAGGATTATTACCGAAATTTGTTGTAACCTAGGTTTGTTATGAATAAGCAATTTTGAATACAATTGCACAATGCTTTCAATTTTTCAGCCAAAAAATAACTGTACTGGCCACCACATAAATGATTGACAAAACTCTCGTAATCGTCTATGAACTTCGCAATTTAGTTTATCAATTTTGCTAAATACCATGAAATCTTTGAACGCTTTATATACAGGTCATAACTCATAAGTCACAATAGTCAATGGTTCTCAATTGGAAAAGTCATTAACAATGATCGTGTCTGAAATTATTACATTGATGCATAAATATATCACACCCAATTTGGAAACATGAAAGCCTTAAGCTGACAATGTAGTAACAATATTTGATCAAAAGGAGCAACAGCGCTTACGTTAAGCAAACATTTCGTACATACTCGCTGTATTGTGTTGAATACGGATGTTTGCGATGAATATTCCGTCCGAGCCGCTTGCGGCTCCTTACTTGACAATAACGTATTGATAAATGTTTGAGAGCAAAATACTCACTTTGTTTTTAATATACTTCACGTTTGTTCAAATTACACCCTCTAATGGGATGAAGCTCAATTTTATGCAATAATAGAAGAGTGCGACTGCGTTCACGTGCTATTCAAGTAGCCTTAGCAATCCTTACATTAGCATTGCGTAGGAGAGTCCTGTTAAAATCAGTTCAACTGTTCTAATGACAGCTAGTTAGAGTAACGTCACCTGTTGACACTTGTAAGGCTTTGTTTAGCATCCAGCAAAGTGTGTGTAAAATAAATAAAACTAAATAGATTATTTAGAGTACTAAGCCTTGAAGATTTATCTAGCATTTGTTTCACATAAGTCCATTTCTCAAACTCGAAAACAATCTCAGCCACTTATGCGCTATCTGTTATGTACCGTTTAATTATCCTGAACTTTATATCGAACGAAATGACTAAAGTAAGCAAACGTGAAATTGTGAAATACTGAAAAATGCCTGGGTATTTTACAAAGTGTCAAATTCAACGCTTGCCCGCCGGCAAATAAAAGTTAATCAAAAGGACAAAATTATTTTGTAGTAGATAAAGTATTCTATCTTCTTTTGCATCTTCTACAGCCCAAATGGATAATGACTTTACTTTGAACCAACATCCCTGGGTATACGTTGTAAAATATGACGATCTTAAAACGGGACCCAATTAGTGTCCAAAGATCGGGTACCGTAATCAAAGTAGGTCCATGGGCTTTGTTGGAAAATTCGGATGCTTTTGTGTACACGAAGGAAAATGTGACTTACAAATAAGTTGACATTACCTACTGATCGATCGAATGATGTTGTGGGATGTAAAATGTATTAACTCGCAGAAGGCTATCCAGCCTTAAATCAATTTACCTATAATTATAATAAAGTATAACTGATTTAATTACGAAATTTTTGATTTTGTGGACTCAGAATTAATTTTTCAGACTATTGTTATTGAGTCAGTGAAGACACGCAAGGGTAAGTAGTAACTGCTGTAAATACAAAATAGACTAATTGCAAGTAAGCTATTAAGTTACAGGTATTGAATTGTGACATAAATTTACACCGTATTAATATTTCGCTGCATGTTTTATCATATAACTGAAAACATATACCTTTAACTGATGTAGGAGTAAATAAAATTTGATAACCACGAGTTTGTGTAGCATGACAATGCATGTCTATTGTCATCTGAATTTATACACGTCTCCCACCTTCCACGATAACGAACGAGGCTAAAAAAAATCTTATAAAAATATGAAATTGTTTCAAGACAACAACAAAAGCAATTATCTTTTCAATGTTTAAACAAACTAAAACATTTTACCGCAGATGGCCTTTACAGATTCACCGGGCAATTGGCGAGCGCAGATGCTTTAAAATTTACACTACGAGCCTAAGGGCGTCGCCGAACGGGACTCTAACCTCGGCTTAGGGCGTTGCGGGGGGTCAAATGTTGAACCTTGCTTAACAGTTTATGCGCATTAATGATCCGGTTTCCTCAAATGCCACAGTAGGAAAACATTATTTATTGTACTCCTTTTTAAAAAAATCCATATTGGGAACACCCAATAATATATTTTCACCATTCATAACGAGTCTCCTGTTAAAAATTCATATCGCAAACTTTACTTTTTTTTTATAGGTATGGCTAAAACATTTTTTCTCGCATGTTTTAAAATCCTGTTCGGAAAACATCACGTTAAGCTTCGCAAATATTTGTGTGTGCATTGATGCGAAAGTTTGTCAGCGTTCAAAGATTTTCCGCGAAAATGTCAAATGCTTCCTTAGCTAGTCCAGCTGCTAATTTGGCAACGTAGCTATTGCTACTGTCATGCAAAAACATCCTCCCTGTGGGGAGGATGATATTCAACGCACAAGTGCTCAGTACTAGGGTGTGTTGGTAGATCGTAAGAGCCTCGTTATACTGTAGTGACAAGATTCAGTATCGTCGTAAGTAAATGACGAATATTAGTATTTACTCGTATTATACCTATATGTTACTTTCCCGTGGACTACAAAGCGTGAGGTTCACTAGAAATTAATACGCTAGATTCATAACCTCTAGTAGTTAATATCAATAAAAAAATGACCTGAGTCGTCTAGGTAGGTACCACCGTAGTGCCTGATATCGTCCCGTGAAACAGGAGTGTTATGCACTTTTGTGTTTCGGGATGAGGGCACTGTAGCTAGTGAAATTACCGGGTCTGTTGTCTCTGATGTCGGTCGCAGTGCGGCATTGACGAAGAATAATAACTGTATCTATTGTTAGTCTCCCTCAATGCCGCTATGTCATGGTCAGGCGTATCACTTACCATCAGGTGAGCATCCTGATCGTCCTACACTCATAACATAAAAAACAAAAAAAAATGGTTACTTACTTTACTTATCTTCGTATAAGCTGAATATTCAGGGAATTCCTCATCGTTTAGTCAGATACTCAGAACTCAATTATGGTCCGACATAATGATCTCGTGACTAATTACGTTTCACTTTGAATCAAAAGAGGCTGTACTACATAGTAGACGATACGCTGACACAGTGCTGTAAGTTACCACAAATACAAAATATTAATAGGAACATTCAAAAATAAATATATCTTCATAAAAGACAAGTGTACAACTAATACAAATTTAAATTGCCGATAGTAACGTTAGACAAACACTAAGAAGAGATTGCTTTCAGTTCTAGTACGAGTACTAGCCGGCCGCAGCCAAGGTATATTCCTTTCGTTCATACTTATTTAGCTCTTAAGTATAGTGGCCGCAATTCTGAAATTTTTCATAGCACTGGGGGCATACGAGCATAAAGCTCCTCTGGTCCATTTAGGCACATTTGCAAGACTAGAGGGCCTCTTAATACGTTGCATGCCCTTGAAATTAGAACACCCTCTTTTTTAAGGATGCCAATTCATACTCGTATATATCAGAAAACGTTTGCGATGATTACTGTTACTGGTTTCACAGTAAAGTCCTCCATGGCAGAAAACATATAAACTTTATTGTACTGCTGGTGACAAATAGAAATTAAAATTCTGCTGAGATGTACAGTAATATAACACAGTTGTAAAAATAAGTCTGAACAATGAATTAGGATTTCACTATTGTCTGTATATATTATTCTTAAGTAAACTCAAATGTAACGAGCGAAACATAAGCTATGCTGGGATGAACTTTAAAGATTTCATTGGTCGTCTCTTAATAAATAAATTTGATTTTTAATTTAATATTTTATGGTTCTATACCGTACAAAGATATAAAACAGAAATCCCAGAGGTATCCTTATTGTTACTTTTTACGTTTTTAAATTGCAGGCTCTAATCACTTGGACCACTTTGGAAAAAAGCGCATAAATGTATAATATTATAGTGTCATCTTTAAACTGTTGAGTTTTTAAAGTGACCCTTTTACATTTTAATTTAGTCGCCGTTCCAACTACTTCGCAATATTTGCATAAATTCAAAGAGCGTCCTTATTTCTTCGAGTCCACTTGTTTTAGAATATGCACTCAACACAGAAGGGGGATGTTTTCTCTTTTTAACATATAAATAAAGGACAGTATTGTGAAAGGCACAAGCACCTCTCGGCACTGTTCGCTGCGCCGCTTGTAGAATATTCTATGGAGAGATGCTCGGTAATGAGGTAGCCGTGCGCCGGAATTAAGTGTTTCATCTTTTTTACTATTTTATATCTAAGGCACACTAGGTTGCATTCTAGGCAGACTTCAAATATAGATAAAAACGGTACATTACTGTTGTTATTTAAGTTATGGTAGACTTTATGTTAATAATAAACAATAAGGCAGCCTATAATAGTGATTGGGAACTTTTATAACAATAACTTTAAATATTGTATTAATCCTGAAGATCACATTAAAATAACCATTTTATTTCTTTAAATAAAGTTTTTATTATAATAATTAAACCTTTTATCTTGCTACTTTCCTAATTAATAGTCAATAATTTTTAATAACTACCAAAATGTGTTCATTTTATATTTACAGCTACCTTACACAATAATTTTAACCGACTTTTATTTTATGTTCTTAATTATCTTTGAATATACACGGAAATTAAATTTATAAACGTAGACATAATCTAAATAGTAATAGTCCAAGATTACCCACACTTCGTTATTGTTTTTGCTAAAACTTATGGCCTTTCAGGAGCGTACTTTTTAAGTAAGAAAACAACTTGAACCCTAATCAAGTACCAACTTGTGTTCGCAATCGGCATCTGCTTCAAAGAACAAATTAAAAAACTTTGATGAAACCAACTTAGGCAGACCATTTGATACTATCTTATAGTAGTAGTAACATAACAACCAAGTTCAATAAAAAGTTATTAGTTGGCGCTCAATTACAACTATGTGATTTAACTTGAGCTATTATTTATTTTTATACCTAAATTATTTTGCTTTGTTTTAATATACAGCTTTATTTCAATAATGGAAAGAACGATTATCTGCCTCTTGATCGGATTAAAAAAAAGAGAGCGTCTGGAATCGTCGACGACTCAGATCTTTATGACCAGCTGGACCCTTTGAGTTGCGTAGAGATGTAGCCTCTCTTTGCATTATCTATACCTTGTATCATATGTTTATAATCACGGGGAGTAGTCCAATGAGTTGTTCGGGCTTGTTCTTGCAGCTGAGTTCCACAACCGTACTTTCATGTCGTAGGAACTCCAAATTTCATTATCACCATATGGATGATTGGAGGTCTTCCACAGTTCGATTCTGTCGTCACTTTCTGCGACGTACAACAAAACTGTGAAATTAACTTTCACTGGATACATTTACTGAGCGGCAAACGGAATACTCTAATAACTTTCAGCACAGTTGAGTAGAACACAGAGATATCTGTGGTTTCATTTGATTCTTATGTACATCGCGTGACTCAGTGCAGATTTGCCTGTAGCCAATCCAGGGCCCGGGTGGACGACTTAGGCTATACACCCTTTACAGATAGACTCGTGCCCGGTGGGGACATTGATTGAGCTGATGATGTTGCAATTTGTATATTATTTCAAAGTATAAACTCTAGTGACTTATATAAATGAAATTTCGGCTGGAAACTAACTCTACCAGATCAAACTCTTATTACGCGCCCAGAAATTGCTTATCACATTTTGCTAATAAGGGTGAATCCCATGGTGACCACACTGGCCAGGATTTTAATAGCTAAAGCTTTATGCATGTTTGAGCTGCTTTTTAAAAACATAATCCTTTCATTTCCGTACTGGAAAATCTTACAATGTAAATATATCTTTCAAAATTAGTTGTAGTCAAAGTTTTATTGACATAATGCTTATTTGGATACTAAAATTTTTCGATTAGCTTAAAAATAGCAAGACGTTTATTTCTTTTGTTCCTAATTATTTTTATGTTAATAATTATTTCTATAATTTTTTGCATGGTTTTCACCAGCATCAAACCCTAACAGTAGCATTTGTAACATGAATGATTTCTTGTCTAACATGACCTTACAATATCATTTAGTTTCTATATTTCGATAACCTTTTATGAAGGAAACGTAATAGTCGATTTAGAGCAACAATCCAGGACAAAAGCCTTCGTACATTAGACCCTTTAGAACAGTCGTTAGTGGTGCTGAGTACAATGGGGTGAGGGTAACTTTAAACCTAGCTATTGTGTTGAAAACGCTTTATAGTAAAATGCATCTGAAGTTTTGTAATTATATATTTCTATTTCAGAATCCTAGTAGTTACTATTTTCAGAAATGAGAGTTTTGCATAGTTATGTAGTTTCTAATTAAATTCATTATATAAAGCAAATAAGATTTCCATTGTAGTCCGAATATTAACTACCATACGGGTCGTCAATATATTATAATAGAAATGGTTTATTCACATTTTTATAAAATAAAACTTTCCATGTTTTGACATATTGCACACATAAATTTACAACCAGCATTGGGTTTGTTTTATTAATCACGTACAGGTCAAATGTACGAATGTTATACAACTAGATAAGAGTAGACGCAGGCACGATTAATTAAGCATGACCCAACTGGGGTGAGTAGGTCGAGAGTTCTCTCACAAGGGTCGCGCTCTCACCTGTAATTTTATTTCTTATCTACATACATTTGGTGTCACGTTCGCGATGTATGACGTTGGTAAACCCTTGGATCTGAATCGTATTTGTGACGAGGTCAAATACACCATTATCACTTATAACATTATGACTTTACATAAGCTACCATAGCTTGTTTTAATACATTTAAAATAAGAAATATTAAAGGTACTAGTGGCTAAACATCTAAGTTGGTCTACCTTTTAAAACAGATTTGTAATGACAGAAATTTTAATGTCATAATATTATGCATATGAGTGGAAGGCATCACCTTCATTACGCTTTAAACTCATTTGGCATTTACTCATAACTCATAAAGCAGTCACTCAAAACGAGAAAACAAATATGTTTTACAAATTTCTCTTTTACCATTTTCTTAATGCGCTTTAATTTCCTTGTGGCGACCAGTCATAATAGTAATAATTCTTGTAAGAAGATTGCAAGAAAGTTGTCTGTCATGTTTTATAAAAGAAAACTAAGTTCCGTGGCTCGTTGTTTTCAAAAGTTATAATTGAAACTGGTGTAGGATCCTTTGCTTTGATGTACTGAACGGCTATAATTACGTACATTAGTATCGGAAAGAATAGTGTTTCCCATTTTGACCTGTTTGAACTCGATAAGTTGAAATAAAAGGTTATTTATTAATTACAATCTTCTTCATATGGAACTAGGGTAATTATATGTATAATAAATGTCTATCAAGTCACCCTCTTGTTCCAGGTACGTAACTCTTTCCTACTTATTCGTAAGTTGCCACCCGCTAGCAGTAGCTTTTCATGTCCAAACTGTAAAGTTTTGAGGTGTAAGCCTAAAGCTAAGGGTCGACCTTGACTGAGGAAAACATTAATAAGTGGTCATCTGGTCGCATCTTTACAGATTCACAGGTCGCAAACATCTTCAAGGATTGCTTTAGGGCGAAGATAGCGCTCGTGAGTGAAGTCTGAACACCGCACTCTCATTGCAATTCTCAGCAGTGAAAAGTCTTTAAGCTAGATTCCGAGCACAAAAAATGACGGGAAGTAAAATAAAAAATACTCATATAAATCGTGGTATTATTTTTAAAATAAATATATTATATTATATGTCTACATTACAAAATGTGGGAGCTGTTAATTTTTATCATCATCATCATCATCATCATTACAGCCCAATTATGTCCACCGCTGAACGAAGGCCTCCCCTAATGATTTTCACGCGGACCGATCCCTTGCAGTTAATTTTTATACTGGAAAGTTTTAGTTTGATCACTGAACATTTTTAATTACTGGTCAAACCGAGATAATTGTCAGGAGAAATAAATCTTAATAACCATTTTCATAATAAACTTTTATATATAATAAGATATTATAATACGATCATATAATATCAAAAAATACTAAGTATTTTCCATAATATCACAGATAAAATAAATATACTATAATAATGCAGCTGCGGCGCGCAATTAATGAGTGAATTTTTATATAAATCGTGTGCTGATTTTTTTTAATTAGTTTTTTTATTTATTTGGTATACATGTCTGAAATTAAATAGATAAGCCATAATAGCATATTCATTTGCGGTTTATACCTTTCTTGAGAATACCTACTGTAGTCATCGAGACAGAAGAGCAGTTTTATTCCCCGCTGCAGATTAATTAGTTGGATGTAGGTCAGCATTTTCGAATAAGTCTTTCTTTAGTTCCTGCAGTGTAGTGGTAACTCCTCTGATCAGAAAACTTAACACTTGTATAACATACTTTGATGAACATTGTTTGATGCTCAATAAATGCTTTTCAATTCACATTTTCGGCATCAGTCGTCGTTCAAAGTACATGTTTTTGGAAAAGTTCAAATTCGATATATGAAGTAAAGGTCTACAAATTGGCTATAAACTTTATTTTACGATAATCTCAAGACTTCGCTTATTACAAAATCCGCTAAGTTAGCTTTGATAGTGCGAAATATAAGATCAAGACAGAAAATGAAATTATTGAATATATCTTTACACAATTTACGTTAGTTAATAATTCATGAGCAGGCTAGCGTTGTCTTCAAACAGTAGTAGACTAATGTTAAATGAGTAATCTCAGTTGACAAGCGAATGTCCGTGGTGGTTTTTTATTATTGACAATATAGATCACGAAGTCTGATAGGATCTTAAGAAGTTTTCGTAGTACAAAGGCATTTTGTGCATCTAAACTATGTAAGTATATCAAGATTATTCGTCAAATAACATGGAATAAATGAAAACGTGTAGATGAAATGTGTGACATGTGACATGAGATTTTCCACTTTATTTTAGAATTATGATACATAATTAGAACATTATTTAGTAGAATCAGATGTGGTGTATATTACAACAAGAATAGTCTCGAAAAATCCATTACAAGAAAATGTATTCTGGAATTTCATTCCGCTTCTAGAAGGTCGCCGTATTTATTTTAAAAAGAAGTGGCCACAGAGGGTCGACTTTACTTACGAGGCGTTAGAAATCTGTTACGTTACCCAAACAGGTTAGGTATAGTGAAAATACTAGTATTTGGATAAGTAGTAATAAATAGCGGTAATTCAAAATGTTGCGTATGTTAAATATATTAATTATAACCAGCCATTTCTTTAAAGACATAATGTAGATTAAACCGAAAGTGTTGTTTATTTTTTTTTATTGGTTTTTACCTTGAAAATACATTAGGGTTTGTAAAGATCGGAAGCATTTTTGTCAGCAATAAGGTATCTGTAAAACTAACCTATTGAAAAATAATACACAAATGGGAATATTACTCGTAATTGTAACGATTCATTTTCTGCCCCGTAAATAACCATATGCCTTCAACCATATGACCTTTTAAAAGTCCCTGTTTTATTTATGTGTACAATGCTCAATAGTATTACATAAGTAAAAACCCAGCCATTACTTGAGTTAAGGTTGTCGTGAAAACGGCTCTCAATTATTCAAGTAGGCATTCTGTTTCTACTTTTCGTTTCGCTGCTTGGCTGCTAACAAGGTACGACCGCAACGCTCCTCTAATAGGGTACCCCATTCCCTATTACGTCACGCGTTATCTCTGAAGCCTAAAACGTCACTTACAAGTAGGGTATATCGGGAAAATGGTATCTTCCCTAATGTCGGACTGAATCGGAAATGAGAGAAATGGAATGACTCTATCTTACCGTAAAGACATACGAACATCATGTCTAATGAAGACTATTTTCGTAATGAATCTGTTTTGACGTCAGAGCATATGGTTTAATTCCCACCTGATCAATAAGCAATTCATGACACCACGAATATTTCGAGGTCTTGGCGTATAGGTATACAGGCTGCGATGATACTCATATCTAATCAGCCAGTGATTTCAGAAATTTTGTAATACGTAATTATAAATTATCAAATCCAGTGAGTTGACTTTTTTGGATAGGTACATAAAAAAGTGTATCATCTAAATGTTTATTATTTTACATAGAGTAACAAATCCGACGGCATAACTGCTGATAGAAAGGTCCAAAAACCTTTAATACTCCCAATGATCCATGAATAATACTACAGTATTTAGTGACATAAAAATGTTATAAAACAGTATCCAGTAACTTTAGTGCCCTTCTACACACAAAACTGCTATAGGTTCATGATATATAACCGCTTTACGGGTAAAATAGGTATGTTTGAAGTGCCCAGCTGTTAATCTTATACAAGGCCTACCTATTCAACCTATCGCAGTCCACTGCTGGACATAGGTCTCCCCATTTTGCGCCAGATATCCCCCTCCGCTTTTCTCATCCAGCCCCCACCAGCGATCTTTCGCAAGTCGTCGGTCCATCGGGCCGGAAGGCGTCCTACGATACGCTTGCCGAGACGCGGTCTCCACTCCAGAACTCGTCTGCTCCAAAGGCCATTCCTTCAACTTGCTGATCCGGCGGGCTATGTCGGTAACTTTAGTTCTTTTACGGATTAAATCATTTCTGATCTTATCCCTAAGAGAGACCCAAGCATAGCTCACTCCATTGCGTGTTGAGTAACTTTGAACTTGTGAACCAATCCCGCAGTCAGTGTCAATGTCAGCTGCGTATGTTAGTACGGGTAGGACGCATTGCTCAAAGACTTTTGTCTTCAAACATTGCGGAATCGGCTACCAAGCCCATAATATGAGTCGGTATTTATCATTTTACTGGATCTTGTTACTAGGTTTTCTGTCTTTCTTAATTATGAAAACATTATATCATTCGCTGCTGTAGATGACATTGACCGTTATTCCATACAAACTTCCACCCCTCATTGTAAGGAATTAGACAAAAAATACACACTCTATCCCTTCAACTATCTCCACTTGAAAAAACATGTCTATTAGTTTTGCCGTGAAATACAGACAAATTTAGATACTTGCACATTGATTATAGTGGTATGCAATAGATAACGGCAATCATGTATCATATTTCGCCCTCTCGTTTTACCTTCGTAACGTATTTGCAATAATTTTAAATATCAAATAAAGCAATCTATCAGCTCCGTTATACAATACCCTAATAAAACTTGTATCAAATCTCGAGGCTTGATACAACGATCGTTGCCTGAATTATTGATGTGCAATCTGAAGAGCGCTGCTTAAATCATTGAATTTTTACTTTCTGCTTTAGCGCCTCGATGCTTCATGTGACTATTCATGAAATGGATTTCATATTTTATTTGAAACCTTTTGTTTTCACAGCACTTCTGATTTCTCTGTTGTTGTTAGAGGACTGTCTTTATTCTTTCACTATAGCATTCTTACCAGAACAGAAAAGGTTTGTCTTATTTGGACAAATCCATTTTGACCCATTTAAAAATCGGTGATGTAGTGCGCGCAGTACAAACATGTATACGTTTTTGTGTAACACTAGATATTCTCGTTATAGGTATTAAACTTATATATTTACACAAATCAAGTAGTAGTTAACTTGCTTGGGGCTAAATGGATTTATTGTTGACGACCCATTTGGTGTTGCGGTTGAAAGTCGACTGCAAACCAAGGTTCCGGGTTCGATCCCGGAGTACAAACATTTGTGTGCATGAACATGTCTGTTTGTAATGGTCTGGGTGTGTTCTATGTATAATACGTATGTATTTACAAAGAAAAATGTATACAAGTATGTTTATCAGTTTTTTAGTACCCATAATACAGGCTTCACGCTTAGATGGCGCTGTGTGAATGTCAGTGGATATTTATTTATTGTGTGTACGTGAGAAGATACTATGTATATTTTATTTTATGTAAAATAAATCGACGTTGAGTTTCCAGAACTTCTCTTTGAGAAGGCAGATCTCTTGTTTTCTTATTACACAATTCATTTATTTATATTAAATGTTTGCTCGCTCAAAACCTAAACAGCAATCAATTAATTAATAATGCCCATTGTACTTTAATAATAAGGATCACACAAAAGACGTAAAGTAAAATCATTTATGGGTTCCGTCCCACAATAGGTTCGTACCGTAATAAATCCCGCATAAAATCTGGAGTTCGATACAGAGGCGGTCCTTGCATTATTTATGATCCGCCAGAGAAGCGTCATCGGGCGATTCACTCGCGATTCCGAACGATCGATCATTTAAACCTATGCTGTGTGTTATTCCGTTTTTAAAACATTTTTGATACCGTTTAGACTCATAATTTTTATTCTTTTGAAAAAGCATAATGGACAGTTAATTACTATATGCATGGAAATATAGTATTATCTATAGATAGATTTTTACAAGACGCGTTCAGCCTCATAGATTTCCCAGTAATGTAGGACCGTAACATAAAATTAGAAATGATAATATTTTTATTTTTTACATACTATCTTCATTATTATATGAATGGCGCATAATTTTTAATCAAATACTTCATCGGCATAGTGTCAAATAGCATTACTTGACATACTACTTGAACACTATTGTACTTTAATAAGTTTACTAGAAAAATAGTCCTTTTATGAAAATTTAATCACCAATTTCATTTTCATCATACGCTGAATCGTCATGCCAGTCTTGGCTATGCCCTCCTCGGACAACAGATGTTGGTTAAGTCGTTAAGGGAGAGCCAATTTACTCGTGGTATACTATATGTTACATATTGAAAATATAATTGGATCTTTATGCCAAAATGTTAAGGTCGAAATTCAATAAAAAAAGTCAGTCGTGTCCTAGCCTAAGAAGGGTATAATGTAGCACCTACACATTTCAGTGAAATGCGGTGGACCAGCTCCCAATAACGGGAGTCCGATATAATGGAAAGCACCGTATACAGTGGGTGGTTCCCGAACATTGGTCGTAAATACTCCGCAGATGTGCGGATTTAATTAGCGAAGCCTTTACTGTACGGACAGCTAGATGTGGCAGCGTGAATCAAGCGAATTTCGACCACAGATTTTGGATATTGCTTCTGCAATTTGCAGCATGTGGTTTCAACAGTAAATTTAATATAACGTTATTGTTAACCACTGTTGGAACTTTGGTTATTGAATGTTTCAATACACAATAAGCTACAGCATTATTAGTAGTTAGTAAATACCTTCAAAATGTTGAAAAGATATAAGTTTTATTTGTTCGGATCGCAGGCGATAGAATCTTCGCATTTGTTTATAAAATCATCAAGGTTTGTAACTTTTCATTTTATATTTATTTCATAGAGACGAGTAGATATACAAGCAGACGATTCGCCTGTCATGAGGTGATATCGAGAATGATTCTTCTAAGAATTAACAAGTGCATTGGCGACTTTTAAAAACGGAGGGGCAAAAGGAAACGCAGTGAAGGGAAGAGCATCCGGTGACTTGATTTATATATTATTATAAAAAAAGAAATACCTACTGAAGTTTTTATGTAATCAGTAATTGGGACGATCAATTCTCTCACCTGGTGGTAAGTGATACCTACACCTGACGTAATAGTAATATTTATTATTATCCATCAACACTGCCCTGCGCGAAGACAGATGCTGGGTATCTAATACCCAGTAACTTTACTGGCTACAGTGCCCTCATCCCAAACACACAGAAGTGTAAAAACTCGTATTTTACGGAACGATATTTGGCACTGCGGGTACCTACCTAGCCGACTCAGTATCGAGTTGATCACCCATTAATGTAAATGCTCATACTTTTTTTTATCAGCAAAGCCCGTTTTTTATATGTTATAATAAGTGTACAGGACGGTCTGGACGCTCACCTGATGGTAAGTGATACGCCAGACCATAACAGAGCGGCATTAAAGGAAACCAACAACTGATAGACAGTTATTATCCTCCATTAATGCCGCACTGCGCCCGTCACCCGAGACAACAGATGTTAAATCTCCTATACCCAGTAATTTCACTAACTACAGTGCCCTCATCCCGAAACACGAAAGTGCATAACACTCCCTTTTCACGGGATGATATCTGGCACTGCGGTGGTACCTACCTAGACGACTCAGTTTCGAGTCTACCACCTAGTAACCTGACCTTGAGCATAAAATTGTTTGCAAATCTTACCCCACCAGCATATTGGGCCACTTGCATTTAAGAAAACTATATACTACTGATCCGCCATTAAGTGTTACTGAACTTTTGACAGTTTGACTCGAAATAGTTGTCTTGAGAAATTTAATATAGATAGGTCTCTGCAGATCAGTTTGGACCGATGGTATCCTTATGGGTATAAGTACCATAAATAATTATTTATTCCCCATTATCATGGGGAAGCGATAGGTTCGCCTTGATTGGCTATAATATTAACTATCAGTATTAGTACTGTCGGGTAGAGTCAGAATCGCCAATAATTAAAGTCGTTAACGGAGACTTTAGTCTAGCAATGGACATAATGGCTGTAGAAGTAATGATGCCAATTTTTGTACGCTATTTTTCATATACATTTTGACTCAAAACCGGGAATTAATATAAAAAATATAATTCTTTTAATTAATTTTATTCATGCACCTGAAATTGAGTATCGCAAATATTTTTTATTTTTGAGTTTTAATATAAAAAATATAATCCTTTTGATTAATTTTATTCATGCACCTGAAATTTAGTATCTCAAATATATAAAAATACTTTCAAAGTTCCTTGCAACCACGAAATTTTTCTAATTGAATTCTAATGCATGTGTAAATACTAAACCATTACAACAAAGCTATTGTTTTAAGTTATCATGTATCAAATTATATTTAAATCTATGTTGAAAGGAAATTAATGAATAGATAGAACCACAGTATTAGCATACCGGATCACGAAGATTCTATTGATTTTCATCAACTATAGAATGAAACCACTGATTCAGTAATATCAAACTATAAATCTATAGCTTTAAACCGTCTGTATTGTATTCTGTATTCGGTAATTTCAAATAGATTACAATTATAATAGACAGTGTTCTTGTATAATATATTTTCAGATACATACAACATATTTGTAGTGATTTTGTATTGGCATATACACGAACACAAAAGTAGACTGTTAGATTGTTACAAATAATTGCATTTATTTCGCGTATTATTTTTATATAATTTAGCTTCCACTGCCAACGTGGTCTAGTGCGTTCAGCGTTTAGATTGCTGCTCGGTCTGAGGGTCATGTGTTTGAATCCTGTGGGGAAACCGCATAAAGAAAAGTAACTTTTTTGACATTCCCACTGCGCCATCTCGTCCCAAACTAAGCATTAAGCCTGTAATATGGGTACTAAACAACGAACAAACTAACTTATATATTTTTTGTAAATACATACATATTATACATAGAAAACACCCAGACCAATATAGTAATATTTATTACAACTCTTTTTCTGCTAAACCACATTGATTATGCGTAAGGTATTGTTTATGACTAACGAAATAAATGGCAGTAGGTACTTTTTGATAAATAAGTACATTTAAATCGTTACGACAATTTTAACCGTAATTACAGATACCAGACGGATTTTGACAGTCGACCTGGGATTGTCACTCATCAACTACACTAATTTATGTTGTGTGATGGTTGCATTTCACCATCATCATCATTATCTTCATCAGCTCATTAAACGTCCTCACCGAGGGGCACGAGCTTAAAGAGTGATTACGCCTTATCATCCGCCAGCTGTCATCCACGCGGGCCCAGTGCGGATTGGGCGATTTCACGCACAACCTTTGAATATTGAACAATGTTTTCCTTCACCGTAAGAGCGTCGGATAAACGTACATATGTTTTTAAGGATTTGAAAAGAATAAGATTTAGGTACATGGTGGGATTTGAACCTGCTCCCTTCAGATCGGAAGGCAGCAGTCCACACCAATGAGCCACCGACACTCTGGCTCTGGCTGCATGTAATGGCTTTAAATATTGTTTGAGATCGCAACATATTCAACATAGACCAAACATATTTCTTATTTTTGATGCTCACAAACATATATATATAGAACAAACCAAAAATAGGTACGCAAAGGTATTTCCATCATATTAAAATATAAATTGAAGCAGGTTTTCAAACTTAAAAACAGCTTTTATCATCAAAAGCTTACACAATAAATGCATTTACGTAAGTGAGCTCCGAACGTAGAAATAAGCTTAGTGTAGTATATATTGTACTGTTTTTGAGAAATGATCCCCAACTCACTCTGTGTTATTATTATTTCCATTGAATAATAGTAACAATTGACGATACAATAGTATACGTAAAAGATTAATTCAAATAAAGATATTTTGAGTTTGAGTTTATTATTCTAATATAGCATCTCTTTCGCAAAGTTAATTCATATAAAATACTTATATTACAAGTAGTATTGGTGAATACAGATTCATAAACTTGACGTATTATGCAGTGTTCTGTATACGAGTACATGCAAAGTAATTCGCTAAGTGTCGCATGAGAGTAAGCGGACACTTTGACATGTAAAAGGCAGCCATGAATAATTTATTGATGTTGAACTTTTGCGCACGCTTAAATCCGAACGATTTTAAACTTATTTTGAGGCTTTGAAACTTCTTGCGACGACTACATAAAAAGAAAACAAAGTCACTTTCTTTGTCCTTATATTCCTTTGTATGCTTAAATATTTTATGGTCTGGAGGCAGTTGTTTTTAATAAAATACAGTTATTGAAAAGTAAAGTTAATATTTTGACGACCCATTTGGTGTAGCAGTTGTGACTTCTTCGCGTCGGCTGCTATACCAAAGGTTTCGGGTTCGATCCCCAGGCAGTACAAGTATTTGTGTGCACGAACATGTCTGTTTGTAATGGTCTGGGTGTTTTCTATGCATAATTTGTATGTTTTTACAAAAAAGTATGAAAGTATGTTTATCCGTTGTTTAGTACCCATAATCCAGGCTTGCCACTTTACTTGGGGCTAGATGGCGCTGTGTAAATGTCAGTGGATATTTATTTATTATATCTATAAAAAACATCCATTAAAGGGATGTTATTATACATATAATAAATAAAATACTGTTATTTTTGTCTGATGTTCTTATTTTTTTTTCTGCGTACATTGTAAATGCAGACTGAACCCTACTAGATTTATCAAAATAATGAGCTTAGTATTCTTCACATAGCGATGGTATACGTCTATGTCTTATGGATATAAGAGTAAATAGGTACGTAACTATTTACAAGAAAAGTAAATTGACCCACATAGTAGACAACGAATTACCCTGACTAATACAAACAGATTCTAAATTAAAATTATTCAAGACTATCCATGTAGCTTATAAATCTGATATTTCCAGTGCTTGTGCTATTTTTAAAAAAGCTTTTAAGCACTGAATGCATTTGTATCGTAAAAATAACCTTGTGTACAAGTGCAGAGCTAAAATAAAAAAGAAAAACAAACGTTAAGTGCACTGCGGAAAGCACAAAATCGGTTTAACGGTGAAAAATCTGAGCAGCAATTTTACTGTGTATATAAATTACATTGACGTACCTTTTAACGCTCTTAAATTTGCCAACCGGTGTATTTTTTGTTGCGTTAGCAGAATTATTCTAGACATTTTGAGCGTATGTTAAATTTATAAGGTAGAAATACAGCGTAGATATTTTTTTAATTTGATAGGTGATGCGACTTACATCTCCGAAAACTATTCGACGAACGGTGAATTGAAATATCGCACTCAATAAACTACTATGAAAACGTGTTTGGTTCTACAATAATATATTGGAATAAGAAAAAACATTCCGCGACACGAAGGGATAAAGGGCTGGGTCGAGTATAAAATTGGACAATCTCCCTTAGGCTGACGATACTCCCTAGATAAGGGTAAACTACGTCATAGCGGAGTTAGAGATGGTTCGTAGTGGAACTCTTAAATCTTTATTTGGGTATATTTTAATAGCTTACCATGTCGAATTGCTTTACTTTAAAAAATGCGTTTAAAGAATATTTGGGGGTCCCACGGTGGCTTATCGAAGTTGTACAATCTCAGCCATAATATTCTTTTTTTGTGTCTTGCAATGTATGATATTATTTAAGCTGCATGCTGCCGATTGAATTAATATATATCTGCAAGTTTTACAAGACAGTTATATGTTGTATAGCATGTAAGTAATAGGTCTCACTATAATTTGACATTGAAACAAAATGTACGGAATCTTAATAACAGGCCGTCGCTCAGTTTTGCACACAAACAAACAGTATTAAAGTCCGACACATCAAAAACTTACAGACGTGTAAGAGCCCTCAGGTAAAATTCCTTTATCTCAAAACTTGTTGGTATTTCATATACATACGTTTGTTAAAACTCTGCACGAGTAAGGGCAAACATATAATTTCATGTAGTGAGTCAGCGAAAGATATGTATTAATTCGTTTTTATTTCGAAAACGTGAAGTGAGATAACTTGTGTTACAATTGTTTTGAGATTTGAAATAAATCTTTCAATAATAATTACAGTTCATCATTTTAAAATCAAACGAAAATATTGAGTTGACCACAAAAATACACATTGATATAAAGCAAAGAAAACATACAATTTCAGGGGAACGACAGGAATAAAAAATACTCAATTAATTAAAAACAAAATACCTATTTGAATAAAATATATATAAATAAATTAAAATGATCGAAAGGGGCCTCGTCTCAGCTTAAGCTGCCGTGTATCGTGTGCGGTCGTATTTTCATGGCCACGACATCGCTGTTATTCAGTTCGCAAGTGACAACGAAACTAGCAATGGATTAAAAGTCAAAAATAAATACAGAAAGGTATAAAAAATAATACTAAGATTGGTTTGTAGTGAATTCATTGATATTCACCACTTACCCGACTGCCGCAGGAGGGTTATGTTTTTCAAGCTCGATGTCATTTACGTTGCTGAGTGATATTCCAAACACTTCATCTTATATCTTCCTAATATTACCTTATAACCGCGTTCTCATCTCCATCGCAGCAAAGATGAGTGTAACGCTGTTTTATTATTTTGTAATCAACATCCTAAACGAGTAAAAGTAAACAAACCGAGTAAATGTTTTGAAAGTGTTTGCATCTAAGGCAAGAATTTCATTTCTCCCCAAGTAAGTTCTCCTTTGAGACAGCAATGTCCTTATTTAAAAATACTAAACACAAAAAATGATTGCGGTGTAATATTAAATTTTGGACAGCACAACAATGTTAATCAGCCCTCTAAGGGCATCACCGAATTTCAGACAAAGTATAATAAATTTTTAAAAAGCAACGCAGCTTTATTTATTTTTAAAGGCTAGATAAGGCTAAAGTATACCAAGTTAAAGCATATGTATAACAAAAAAATATTTAAGTTTCTTATAAGTAATATCATTTATAAAACAACGCGGTATACAAGATCTTCTCTACATGATTGTCTTGTAGTCATTTCTGTATTTTTAACGTATTCATCGCTTTAAGAATACAGGTTTGCGATTAACCAGGGCCTAATTTTTTATGACTGTTGAATTTTGTTTAAATTCCTATTATACATTTTGAGATATATTTTTTATTTTCCAATGTAATAATTTCACCAGAAACGCGTGTTATGTGAACTGCGATAGTAACAAATCAGCAGAAAAGCAATCATCTATATTGAAATCTATTTCCACATTCAGAGGCCTCAATTTCATTTGAATTTTATTTTTTCTAAATTATTCATCAGAGCTCTCCTCAGTTTTAGGAATGGTTTTATGAAAGTACCTAGAGACTTGGCTTTAAAAGTGAGGCGTGCAGTCTGCAACAATTGTTTTAGTTTTAATTATGAATAAAATAAATAAATAAAATAAATATCCACTGACATTCACACAGCGCCATCTAGTCCCAAGTTAAGCGTGAAGCCTGTATTATGGGTACTAAACTACGGATAAATATACTTATATACATATTTTTTTTGGAAATACATACATGTTATATATAGAAAACACCCAGACCATTACGAACAGACATGTTCATGCACACAAATGTTTGTACTGCCCGGGGATCGAACCCGGAACCCTTGGTGTTGCAGCCGACGTCTCAACCGCTACACCAAATGGGTCGTAAATGAAGAACAACATCTTTAAAAATTTATCAAAATAAAAAATATACTTTGTATACTTTTCCATCAGTGGGATTCAAGAAACTACGAATCCTACGAAAAATATTGCACTGGTCCACTACGTGTGTTGACAGGTATTAAGTAGTAAGTAGTATACTTAAAAATTGTGTAATATTTTATGTTTCTTGTTTAGCCATTGACGGTCAGGACCAGTTAAAAGCGTCACAATCAGAGCATTTTCTATTGTGTCTGTTGTTTCTGCCGGTCAAAGAGTTAATAATAATTTAAATTTTATAATTTTCTTAGGGTATGTTTTTTTACACTTGTTTAAACTCACTCAACGGACAATGGAGCGAGCCATGCTTGGGGTTTCCCTCAAGGATAAAATTAGAAATAAAGTTATTTGTAAAACACATGAAGTGTCTGATATACTTTGTATACGTTTTCAAGTCACGAGGTGTTTACCTGTCATAGCTTGATGCACTCTGTCCTTATCTTTAAGTATTATGTTTTTTGTATCTGTAAGTTATCAAGTGTTGGTAGACCTAATAAATAAATATACAGTTGAAGTATCAGTGGGTTGGTCACGTATGATTGCCGTAGGAGCTGGCCAGTTTTGGACAGGAGACCGCCTCTCGGCCAGCGTAGTGTAGGATTCTCTCCAGCCCGATGGACCGACGCGACGCTTTGCGAAAGGATGAAAAGCAGAGGACCGGGGTTTTTAATGCCTAATAAACCAGATCTAAGTCCAGCATTCATCATAATAATAATTTTATATCCAATTATATTTTACACAATGCAATATCCCTCGAAATAGTCTTCAATGTACAAGTAACATTTATTAACTCTCACCCGACGGTCGCCTTTAAGGTAAAATAAACGCTGCCTCATTTATTTTCAGGAAGATACTTCAGTTCTTTACTGTTTACTTTATAAATATGTTGGCGTACCACTAAGTGCTGATGGGTAGTATGTCAACAAGGCGAGGTTTAATCTGCACCTGAAATCCTGCTGGCGCAATGGGGAAGGGGGATATACTCGTAAGCTGGAGATCAGCTTTCTAGTACGCTTTTTATTACTCTGCTGTAAGGATGGCAACATTAATGCCTTATGTTTTTATTTTTGTTCGCTTACTGATAATGTTGGTTCATATTTTGCTACTTATTGATAATATAAAAGAGTTGAGAATTTTCTTTCTTATTTATACGAGCTACAATTATGTCAGTATGAATTCTAATAATGACTGTTTCATACCAACTCAGCGCGCTGTTCTCCTAGATCTGGAGGCACAGGAGTGCCCCCGCCAAGACGAGCTAAGCGAAGCGCATGGGCACTACCTACCTTATTTCGAAGTGTTTCGTGGTATTTTTGAATTATCATAAATTTGGTTCAGAATATGATGTCATCAATAGACTTATAAGCATATTAAAGCCTGTATTTCATAACGAGACTCAGCGTTGATTTTTACTTAAATTGACTTAGAAAGGGATGGCGCTATTTATCGTATAGAGCGCTATCCCTTTCTAACTGTATTCAAGTAAAGATCAACGATCATCGATTAAGAGTCTCGTTCAAGAATACAGGCCCCAGTCTCAATTAAATAGCTCTTATACTTTAGATTTTATTGATATCTAAAATACGCCGATTTCGTCATTGTCACACTGATCGTATCTATTCACGTATCTATTAGTCAAAGCAAACTTACCATGAACTTTACATTTAGAATCTTATGAACCTTTGTTTTTATTTCCATGAAATCATCGAATGTACATTCACTTGTTAGAGTATTCCATGTTCGATATAAGGTACCCATATATGTATATAAAATTTATAATCTAGTATAGCAATCACAACTTGGCATTTGACGAATTCAAGTGTGTGGATATTATAAGAGAAATATTTGAGTTCCCTCGCACCACGAATTCCACGAAAAATTCCAGCACCCAAGTGCGAAAGGGTATAAGTGAAAAAAATATTTTCCAATATCATAGCCAATACAAGGTCAGGCAAATATTTCCAAATGGCTTATCCATTAAGGCCCTGCCTCGGGCCAGTATTCGGGCCACTCGCGGCATTCGCGCTATTCATACCTGGGTGAACGCCAAAGATGTTGAATGTTGTATTGGTGCAAGATTGTATTTTTAATTTTAGTTCGTTAGGTCCTCCAGTTTGTTACTTCTTACCCTTTAAAAATGTTTCACTATACGGTGAAAAGGAGAAAAGAAGACGCTGTGTTATTGACTAATAATATATATAACATTTATACTTAAAGTAAGTATTCTTCTTTTTGGAGATCTTCTTTCAACTCATATATTCATATAAAATCTTTAAATGTGGTATTAGTTACATAACCATATGAAATTTCAGGAGCGATATAATAAGTTTTACAAAAAGCAAAATATTATATTTTTATTAGGACCGAACCACAATTATTTTCCCTTTGCAATTATGAGTGTACATGGGCGGCTGTATGATTCACAATGAGATGCCACAGATCACAGCTTTTTTCATATCCGGCTCAACCTGTTAAAATAAAATTGGTTCTTGACGCTTCTTTTAATAATGATAGCTGTGTGGTCCGTCACCATACTCGTAATGCGGTGGCATTTCGTTTCCATTTCTGGAACGGGGTAATGGCACGGGGAAAATGAAGTTGGGCTTAAAGGTGTCGTCGATACTTCGCTTTTGTTGAAACCAACGAAGTAAACCGATTGAATTTGTGCAACAATTCTGTTGGTGTTTGTGGTTATTTCTCATTTTGTTATTTCATTGTTGAAACGAAACTCTTGGTTCAATTATGTCCAATTGAATATCAATGCTGCACAAGTTTTTATTTTGTGGGACTCTTTTTCTGATTTCTATAGGTATAATCTGAATTAACTCATTAATACTCGTACCTCAATAATAAAATGTATGCATATTTTGGATGAGTATTTATGTCTGTTTGTAATGGTCTGGGTGTTTATTATGTATAATATGTATGTATTTACAAAAAAATATATACTTATAAGTATGATTTTCCATTGTTTAGTATCCATAATACAGGCAGGAGGAAATCTGCGCATGCCTATGAATAAATTTAAAGGTGATGCGTGAAGTCAGCCAATCCGCACTGAGCCCACGCGGAGACCTAAAGCTTATACACTCATACGGGTAAGCACGTGCCCCTTGGTGGGGACGTATAATGTACGTACCATGAAATGTCACCTTGATCATATCTACAATTCCACAGCATGGTACGGGCTTCGCGCATAGCATAACTGTATCAACGTGCGGGTCCTATGCGGATTCGTAGATGTTAACGACTTCCTACGATGGGACTACAGAACCATCTATCTCATATCTCTCCTCAGAAAATACGGTGATTCAGGATTTTGTTCCAGTTTTGTTACTAACCAAATTCACAATGCAACTTTAACTATGCATTATCTCGTGTGGTTCGAACCCGAGACCTCCGGAGAAAGTTATCTAAACTCAACTCTCAGACATTTAGACCACGGAATGAGAAGGTACTATTAATATAATCACGTTAAAAGTGTCAAATAATGTTTATTTTTGTAACGCTGGCTGTAGCTGAAAATCAGCGGTTTGCCATTGGTAAACTTATCGCTGACCTATGGCCTTTTGGTATCACAACGACACACACATCTGAACTATTATACTTATATGTAAATTATTTGTTTGTATTATTAGTAAATTGTGGTTTTATTTGTTTTGTTGGCGAAAAAATAATCGCTTTATCTATCTAATGCGAAAAATTGTAATCGTGGTTTAATTTTTCGATATTATCATACAAATATAAATTCGATAAATTAATCGTACCTACCTTACATAGTACGTACGAGTAACTGGTAAATAATATAATATACGTACTTATATATTTATATAAGAGCAGAGCTCGTGTTGAAGTACTCGTTTCGATGATCGATGAAAAAACATTGGGACTTGCCCTAGGGTGCGTCCCCTAATTAATTAGTAAAATAATTGGAGTGGCAACAAATTGGAAACTCGAGCGAAATTGAGAAGGTTTGTTGAAATCTACTTCGAAATGTTAAATTTTATGAATTCAATAAATGATAATTTATCAAAATTCTCGATGCACTTTTTCAATACTTTAATATCGGTTCTTATATTGGATCAATTCGTTGTTAACTTGGTCTTAGGTTTATTTCTATTCAGTAAACTGTGTACAGAAGCATATCCAAGTTCCTGCATAATAACGTGCAATTGCTAAGGGGTCATCACCCCTAACGCTGGCTGTAAAAAGACGATTTTGTTGTATTTTCCATCGAAAATACAACAAAATCGTCTTCGAATCATAGGTTGTTAAGCATTTTTCCATGATAAAAAGCTGTTGTTGTTGTATTCCCTGACATATTGTTTCTCGTTATCCGACGATTCTACCTATTTTAATCGGATTTGTTTCTGGCTGAAGGCAGATTTATATGTATATGGCCACACTAACGTCTCTTATACAAAATAGTGATTCGACGGGATCGAATATAGGGGGTTTTCCAATACGTGTGCTTGCAGATTGCATATTAAATATGTTGTGATGCATATTGAACGGTACAAAGCTCAATAAAGCGAAATAAATATTCAAGCTACGCGAAGATGAAATATTACAGAAGCGATGAAAAACCTTTGTTCAATACCGTTGTAAAAGATAAGTTATGAGTAGAGAATGTTCTCTACAATATTGTTAATTGATGGGCTCGAGTCATCTCGAACTTTATTAATCAATTACTTACTGGTTTATTTATTGTAAGAAGGATATTATGAGTAAAATAAAATACTTTTCTCTTATTTTTACAGTGAGTTGCTACGTGCTCTCGAAACTTTAATTTGCAATCTTTCCAATATTGATGAAAAACGTAACAAAATATGTTTTATTTAATTTATTTTTATTGTTCACCTAAATACACAAAAATATAAGAAAAAAAGAAAAATAAAGTACAATAGGCGGCCTTATCGCACATGGCAATTTTTCCCAGGCAAACTTTGGTTGAAGAAATAAAATACATGGTATTTGGAGCATACTAGTGTACTCAATACATGCAAATTATATACACACAAAAAAACTTTGATATATAACCTACATATATGATACATTTGTTTATTATATTACAACCATAAGTTATATGTTTTATTTAAGTGTTAAGCAGAAGTATATATAGTATATTGCTGAGTCAAATGATCTTAAGATGGTAACCGTTAATACTCACCAAATCCAGGCCAGCGTAGTGGGTTACGGCCCCATCTCTCCAATAGCTATGCTGTGCGGGAAGGCCTATGCCCTGCAATGGGCCGTCACTGGCTCATGCTGAACGTAGCGGTCAGTCAACGCGTGTTGGACCTGATGTGGTGGGGTTTTTCTCAACCAAAAAGTATTGAAGTCTAGTAACAAACTAGAATAGACTCTAGTAGTGCATAAAAAACCATGCTAATATGTAACCAGTCCGAAGTATAGTCCAGTCCAGTCCCGAAAACTGATCAATTCTGGGCGTCTGCCTATCGTTACACCCTAAACTGCCAACTCTTTATATACTGGATGCTCCCCACATTAATTTCTATTGTTTTTTCTAAGCTACTAGACCCATATCCGTGCGCTCAAAAATTGCCAAAATTAGGAGTCTTCCGAGATCCTTTGAGCTTTGACCATTACAACATGAAATATTAAGTTTAAGCGTGTTAGCATCACAAATTGGAGGTATAGTTTTAGATATGTAGTATAATCAATGCAAAAAATCTGAAGCGATATAAAGCGCTTTTAATACTTCACTCCAATCTATAGCATGATATTCCATACGCAAAGTACTGACGACATGCGTGTCGTATTCAACCGACATGCATAATTCATTGAGTAGCGCTGAAACGCTTGTACCCTCGCTTTCCGACCATATTCAGACTTTTTGCAATATTTAAATGACTCAAATTTGTATACTAAGTAGTTAGAATACAATGGAAACGTTAATTTGATTCGCTGTACGATATTGGAACGGTTTTCGATGTGGGCTTTTTATTTTCTTAGTTTCTTTGAGAGTAAGACACTCTACTACGATTGGAAATGAAAATTTAAATAATTATGCTCCTGTAACTTGTTGCGATAACGCATCAGTATAATGAGATGACTTTCAATGTAAATACTGATTCGCACCTAATTCTTAAAGTTCATAGGACTCTTCCATTTTGAGTTTATACCTCCACCCTCCGCTTTTCTCATCCAGCCTTTCCAAATTTTACCAGGTACAAATCTAATTTTTCTATATTTTTCTCCTTTGGTCCTTATCCAAAGGTAACCTAGAAAATATTGCTTGTGAATGATCGCCTTTGTCCAAAGTATTCCGAATTGATTTTCGTATGCAGTTGTTGACTATTTCTATGCAATTTGGTTTGTTAAGTGTCCTCTGCCGAGTTTAATGTAGGTATATCATAGCAGCGCAATACAAAGGAAATACTAAAATATTCTAAATTTACGAAATTCAACAAGTAAATTTAAGCAAAGTATTCCCGCAGTCCCTGCTGGGTAGCTTTCAAATGTAGATTAATTCGGATTAAACATGTCCTCAATTATAAAGAGTTCCATTTCCTTGGAATAATGGTTTATTCATTGGAGATGTTTACTCGGTGCGGAAGTACGTTGATCGCAAACGTATACCGCTCGCGTAATTACCTCACAGATCAATATTGAGCGCTTGAATGGAGCGCAGGTGTGGTCTGTGTGCATGTATAATGTACAGCCTCGATTGTCGTCCTAATGTATTATTTGCTCCGCGTATATCTAAAAAAGATAGTTCACTAATGTTATGTTGTTTTTTTAATAATTTATTTTATACTTCGTTTGACTACGTCATAAGAAAAAACAATCTGATGTCAGATACATTTATGAAATGAACATGTAGTCAACATGTAGTAACGGACTCAGTACTATATTCTAACAATTATAAAATACTAGTGTTCCTAAAAATAAAAGGGAATGGAAGCTATGTCGCCTTTAATTCAAATGCACTTACTTATAAAACCATGTGAAAAAAAATTGTACATTGTGAAGTTCGTTGCAAATATTCATTTTTGGTGACAGCAAAATCGTGTAGTTTTTGGTGACAGCAAAATCGTGTAGTTTTTGGTGACAGCTGGAACGATGTAAAACTGAATATAGGTACCTCTTAAGTATATTGATGCTTCATTGAAAAAAAACATGTTTAACCATATATCATATATACCAGAGAAAAGCCCCGGACCCCTTTTTATGATATAGTGGATTATAGCGAATCCACAATATCAGTCTTTCCCAAAGTGGGCGATAACGCCCCCTTGTGGGCGCTGCAGGTCTCAAGGGGGGCGGTAAGAGACCCAGAAAGAAAATGATTAATTCAATAATTAATTAATTCAATTTGATTGTGGTTTGAGTGGTTTTTAAATAGGTGAAAAAATGGGGGCGCTAAAAAAATATTTATTCTCAAAGTGGGCAGTAGACAAAATAAGTTTGGGAACCACTGCACTATATCATAAAAGAGGCCCTTAACAATATATTTTTCTATAAATTGTAACAACAGAAACCGCATAAAACATATAGTAGATGACATTATTACAGATCAGTACTCGTGTTAGAAAGAAATGATCTTTTATATAAGGCCATGTTTTATTCATACCTTTCGCGGTCTTCGGTTGGCAATCATACGTGAGGGAATTCACTCGGCTGCGTCCTGCGGTGGGAATCGATGGTTTCCAATAATGATTGTTGTTCTATTTCCGTTTAAGTACGATATTTATATGGTATTAGGTCAAGTTGTGTTTTTATTTAACGACCCATTTGGTGTTGCGGTTGAGACGTCGACTGTAACACCAAGGGTTCCGGGTTAGGTCCCCGGGCAGTACAAACATTTGAGTGCATGAACATGTATGTATTTACAAAAAAAAATGTATAAAAGTATTTTTATCCGTTTTTTAGTACCCATAATATAGGTTTCAGGCTTAACTTGGGGCGGAATGGTGCTGTGTGAATGTCAGTTGATATTTATTTATTATTATTATTTATTTATTGAAACGATAATTTTGTTCATTATTAAGTAAAAGGTATGCAAATTTTACAAAATGGTGATGCGTACCACTTTGGCAAAAGATGTCAGATTATTAAGATCTACGCGGTCTACATTTACCGATCCTAACCAACAAAATCCAACATATCAGAAACTATGTACGTTTTCGCCATTTCGCTACTGTCGTGGAGATGATGTGTGTGATTTAGTGTCTGATCTGAAATAAGAAAAAACAACCAAGCAATGCAAAGTTTATTACTTTTAATTTTTGTAGTAAGGGTTGGTAGACTTAAAGCGTGTAGATTCAGGAGCTACAGGAGATCTAATATCTTTATCACAGGGGATACCTTATGTGGTCGTCTTGGAAACAATATACATGAAATGTTTTTGGTTGTGGTTCACCGCTTGTGACGTATAAAAAAAGCTACACACCAGAAATCGTTCAAACTAAATTTCATTGTTAGATTTCATGGTCATGTACATCATATATATTTTTTTATATATCAACCCCATAGTTTACAAATAAGAGGGGGTGGGGGGGACACATTTTTTCAACTTTTGAGTTGTCTCCCGCGCAAACTATTCAATTTATAAAAAAATATATTAGAAACCTCTCACACACTTACAGACAGACAGACTTGACGAATCTAAAAGGGGTCCGTTTTTTGCCATTTGGCTACGGAACCCTAAAGATATGTTGTTTAGACTTAATAAACACGCGCAAGCCTTTTGTTTAAAGTGCCGACATCATCAATACCTCAAATAAATAACATATTATGCGGGTTCAGTTGATATGACGTGTAATGCACAAATGTATGTTATACCTACTAAATTGTATATATGTAAACAGTGTACAGATAGGGACGAACACTGAAACGAGCGAAAATCTCATTCTAATTTTAGCCTACATCAAACTTTTAGCAAAGATTCATTGCTGTTCAGCGTTTTGTAAAGTTCTAAAGCTATTTCAGCATGGTACTAAGTAGGTACCACCGCAATCAAATAAGGGTGTTAGGCACTTCAGCTAACAAAATTACCGGGTATGTGAGACCTAACATCTGTTGTCGACGCAAGGAAGTGTTGACAGAAAATAATGACCACGTCCTGCTATTATTGATTAGATACCTCCAACACTGCATCTATTGGGTAAGGGGTATCACTTACTGCCAGGTGAGCGAAATGACCTTCCCGTTCACTAAATGTCATTAGAAAGCAGGATGGAATCGTCAGCAAAACGAAGGTATGAAATCTAAATGTACGTTGAGTCCAGTTTCCTAACACGTACGAAACGGTCACATCAGCAATAAAATAGAAAATGGTTGTTGGTTTTAATCATTATCTAAAGGATAACACCTATTTATAATATTATTTTCTAGAAACTGGTTACCGCACATGACAAAACTGTGGAAAAGATTTATTTGACTATCTTAAATATTCCCTGAATAATACGACCTTCAATTTCATAGTCCGGCAACGGATTTCTATGTAATCTGATATTGCAAGTGTAGATTGACGAAAGTGTCGTATACCATTTACTGTGGGATCATTCGTAAGCTCGTTTGGCCCTATATCATAAAAAAATAAGCAATTTGTACACTACAAGTACGTGCGATTCCAGAATTGCGTAGCATCAATTTTGGCCGTTGTGTTGGTAAGTGGTGGATTATTACGCAGTATACGCTCGTGAAAACCGATTAAGTGGATGTACACATGCTTTTAGCATTACTCATCAAACAATATATTGTAATTTTAGACATAACAGCGTGGTTATCAGTGTACATAATTAGTTCATAAGTAGCTCAAAGACTCGTTGATGACAATACTCTTCGAAAAGTTTTTCTATTTTTTTTACAGTTTACTTCCGGTTTACTAAACTTTAGGTTTATTCTTTTAGCTACAACCCTATGGTCCACTGCAGGTCTTGGCTTCCGTCAATGACAATCAACTTAGATTTCATACATAATGTAAAAAAATAGAATTAAGATGAGTCAGGCTTTGTCGAAAGAGAAAAGAGAGAGAAATAGAAACATTAAATAGGAACATAGAAACATTAAAATAAGAAAGAAAGGAACATTGAAATAGAAACATTATACTTTTGTAATTTGATTACTCATATGTGGAGATTTGTAATTAGTATTGTACTCTTATCATATTGTTATACTTTACTATAGTGTCTTTTGAAACTGTAAATATTCCAAAAAAAAATAAATAAATACTTATAACTTACTTTTACAATGTTACGGACATATACGTATTTTTCATCATCCTTTATAACCGGTCTTATGCATATCACCATATTCCAATAATAATTCGGGAACGCCATTCACTTTCACTACTTATATTTGTACAGGACCCGAAATCATAATAAATGATGGAAATAAACATTTACATCTAACCGGTTTTGCAATTGAAATTGAATAGGAAAATATATTAGCTGAAATTCATATGATTGGCATTTGTTAGCAAATGTTTTCGCATATCACGGCACAATATTTTTTCTCTACAAATGTGTGAACCTAAGATAGTAAGTCTAGTACCCTCAGAGCTGAAACCAATTTTGTATTATCAATTTTTATATTTAACATTTCCATTATACAATGACGTCAAAAGAAATTAAGTACAAAATCCTATACCTTCCGTTTCGGTGAATTAAAGCAAATTTTAAGTCCCCCGCCCCTTACTTTGGGAAGTAACTCCAAATCATCTGCAGTTGCCTGCCAATGGATTGAATGTAAATATTTTGTTTAAAATTACCAAATTTGGATGATGATTTTGATGAAACATCGATAATTACACATCTTTCTTCACACTCTTATATTTTTTATCAGCACGAGTCTATCATTGTTATAATTATAAAAGTACAAGATAACGTATTAATAAATATAATATATTGGCAGTTACCATGGACAAAGAATAAGTCTAGCAATCCAAAAGGGTAAGGTAACATTTCCGATATTTTCGAAAAAAGCACTCCCACTTTTAGTTGTTATTTTCAGTTTTACTATTTTTTTTCAAGAGTTTAGGGTGTTACATATTTTAATTATCTTCTTTTATATAATAAGTATTTATAAAGTTTGAAATAGGTTATATATTGAGTGATAAATTGATAATGTAATGCTCACAAAGATTTTCTCAAAATGCTTGCTAGCTACTAAGCAGAAAGCTCATGGTATCTTACAACTGACACTTAACTACATGAATAGCCAACAAAAAAAGTTAAAGACGATTGTTAAATTAATACCTGAACTTAAATACACACGATCATGATCGTTATACAAGTATAAACACTTCTCTGTCAAACTAATAAGTCAAACATGTAGTTTCGTAGACATGATAATTAAGTTAGTGGGATCGTTGTGTGGTAATCGTATAGACTGAGTCTCAATATTGATTCTTTAGCAACTACAAGATCATTTTAGATCATCATCGTCATCAGCTCATTAAACGTCCCCACCGAGGGGCACGAGCCTACCCGTATAGGGTGATTAGGCCTTAGTCGTCCACGCAGGCCCAGTGCGGATTGGACGACTTCACACACTCTCTCTTCTCAGATCAATCTCTTCGCAGGCTTGCATGAAGGTTTCCTCACGATGTTTTCCTTCACCGTAAGAGCGTCGGATAACGTACATATATTTTCGAAAATTCGAAAATACATTGGTACGTGTCGGGATTTGAACCTCAGCCCTCCCGGTAGGAAGGCGACAGTTTAGATCAGTATGAATAAAAAACGATAAACGCCTTAACCGTAACGTCGCTGTAGGAGTCGACGTTATTATAGCATAATGGTTACCACAACGTTGCCATTGAATGACAACGCAGACGTTATAAGTGACCTTCACAACGATCTATGGCTCAAAACCATCTTTAGCTCAAAACGAAAAAAATACCTCTCCCGTTTCGTTAGATGGTGTTGCAATGTTTGTTTGCTGTTATTGTGTTGGAGGGCGGAAGTGATGAAGAGACTACATGACGAACGGATTACAATTATTCCGTTCGATATGTTGTAAGCCAGCCCAATTATATTTTTAAATGTATATATAGAATTTTAAACACCCATACCAAAGTTTGTAAATATCCAATTAAATATGTATAGAAATTATTTTTTAAATATGCTTGCATAAAAACATAAAGTACTTATTTATTACATGCCTTTCTAATTCAATTTTATCATGTTCATTTATATAATAAAGCCAGTTCCAAGCCTGGGCAAATTATGAAGGAAAGATAGATAGATAGATAAACACTTTGTTGTTCACATTTAATAAAGGGTTCACAAATACAGAAAAGTCAGATATATAGTGGGCAAAAGCGGCCTTATCGCTATGAGCTCGGAGGAGTCTAGTACCTACGAGGCTATGAGCGATCTCTTCCAGGCAATCTTTGAGTAAAGAAAAAAGTAAATAAAGAAGAAGAAAGTTCATTTTATTGTGCAAAATATATTGAAATCATTTAAATTTTCAAACAAAGCATAAGTAACTGAGTCTCAATTGAAAACTACTGTTAGCAAATAAACGATAATCGTTAAAACTTTAAAACAAACTTACTTAGTATGTTGTGACCACAGATTTCCCAATACAGGAGATGGGGCAAGCCGCGTTTTTAAGTGCGACAAATGTAAGCTCAACGAGCATACACTGGCTGCCAGTTTACGCTCTGTGAGACGAGTCAAGACGCACGAATATTAGAAGAAATTACCGTTTTTCCCCAAAATTGCCATTCTGTGCAATTGTAACATGCCATCATCACAATGTATCAGTAAATTTACCAAGAAATATAATAACTTTTCACAGATAAGAACCGAAAAGAAATTGCGACACTGGGACTGCCTATAAACTTGGCGGCTTGTCCAGTCTAATTGTATATTCGGATGTCTGTGGTTGTGACTAACGGCGTGTTTGGGAAATAGATTGTTAAGGATATAGAAGTTTAAGACAACGTCGTGAGAACACCGGTAATGTTATGTTTTATTGAACTGAAAGAGAGGAAGTAAATTAGTAAAACTCTATTGTAGCGGCTTAATATCGAGGAAACCATAGATTTAGTATTAGCGCGAAACTGTCTGCTTTGTTTCTCAGTTATATAAAACATATTCTTAATATAACCTCGTATATATTAGGAATCGATCACGATCAACTCCGATCAAAACTTTTTTGTTTTAGACGTCTGTACTTGTAATTTTAAATTGGAATGTTCAATATCGTCTGGTGACGCCGCGCCTCGTCTGCCGATCGGATATTGAAATAGATAGCTTGTCGGCATCGAATCGCCATGCGCCGCACAATCTCCGGTACGCAACGATCGTCGACAACCACTGATATTCTATATCGATCCGATCTTTGATTGTGTTTCATTTTCTTAGATTGATTCTGGCACAATTGAAAAACATGTTATTTTCGACGACGCATTTGGTGTAATGGTTGATACGTCGGCTACTACACCAAGGGTTCCGGGTTTGATACCCGGGCAGTACAAACAGACATGTTCATGCACACATTTGTGTGCATGAACATGTCTGTATTGGTCTGGGTTTTTCTATATATAATAAGTATGAATTTACAAAAAAATATTAATATAATAATTTACCCGTTGTTAAGTACCTATAATACCAGATTCATGCTTAACTTGAGGCTGGATGGCGCTTTGTGAATGTCAGTGGATATTAATTTCCTTTTATTATTGAAAATTCAGTCATTCTGAACCTTAAGATCCGGTATGTGGATCATAACGAATTTTCTTAATTTTTATAACGCAAAGCAATATCCCACTAAGACTCTAAGTCTAGCCTGGGTGTTATTAAATAGGACCCTCAATCAAATTATGATGATCTGTATGAACACTTTTGTTAATAAAATGTTTTACTAGCCATAATTTACATGAATTTACTTAAGTGTACTTTGTATTGTTTTAGTTATGAATCTCAATTATCTAGCATCCCAGCTTTAGTTCTTATTCAGTAACGGATGATTTATGAAACGCCTGTGAACATTTGACTATTAAAATGCGCGGCACTAATAATAATTTCACTTGATTGATGATGTACCGCAGCCGGGGGCTACAGGACAATTATTCATGTTGAAGTGTTTATCATTGTTATGCCACTACGACGGGGTAGTGAGTAATTTAGACCGAATGTCCCCGAGGTTAATGTATTACGGTTTATCACAACTTTACAAAACATCATTTTTGTTTAATATGAATAATTAGTATCACACAAAGTTACTGTGATTGAATAATGTAACAAGCCTATGTTGTATTCGTTAAGTTTTTTGAAAGGTTAGGCTCCAGAGCATTAAGTCCGAAAGATATTTTTTATTTAAGAAAGAAAAACTCGTCGGTGGCTCAATGGTGTTGACTGTTGCCCTCCTACCGGGAGGGCTGAGGTTCAAATCTCACCACGCACCAATGTTTTTTCAAAATTAAATTACGTTATCCGACGCTCCTACGAAGAAAAACATCGTGAGGAAACCTGCGCACGCCTGCGAAGAGATTCAAAGGTTGTGTGTGAAGTCGGCCAATCCGCACTAGGCCCACGTGGACGACTAAAGACACTCTAAGGTAGGGTCACGCCCCTCGGTGGGGACGTATAATGAGCTGATGACAAAAGAGTATCCATCCGATGGTAAGAAAAAGCCGTTGCTTATAGCTCATTCTAAATCCAAAATAATAAGTTGTATTGCCCTGACCAGGGACTCCACTTTTGATTTACTTTATAAAAGCTTTAACATAGCGTGCTAGGCTACATTAAAAAAAAACAATGGTAAATTTTGTAAATAATAAAAAGCTATTGACAAAATGGCGAAGTAGAATTCTCTCAACGAATTTATTAACTCTACAAAAAGTATTTTTTCCTCCATAGATTACTCGCTTATCAGTGAAATGTTTCTTCTGCAATAATATGAACCCTGGTTTATGCTAAGTAGGGTTTGGACCCTACTTAATAATGCAACAGAACTCGTCTAAAGGTTGCTTTCAACATTTACGTGCTAGCATGTGTTAATCCGTAAATATTTTTAGGATTTCATATACGATCAGTACAGTCATGTGACAGACTTTACCAATGCCACTTCAACTTGCTTATCCTGATGATTTGGAAACAGACCAAAATTAAGCAACTAGCCTGACCCATATTGGGTTTTTCTCGATACGTTTGTTAGCACAACGACATATAACATAATTAAACGATCCTAAGTCAGCTAGCCGCAACACTTTGTCTGCAGTTTGATAGCCAGCAACCGTTTTTAATATGTGTTAAAATGTGAACAGACACTTATTTTTTTTAATGCAGAACTACCTGATGGTTAAGGATGCTAAGGTAATCAAGAAACCTTTCAATCACTAAATTTACTTCACATTTATCTACGTCGCAGCGAAAGTAAAGACACACGAGGTCAATGTTTCATGTTGTTATATATGTATAATACACAGGGCCAGATCTACCTTAGGCTACTTAGGCTGCAGCACAGGGCCCCGAGGTAACAAGGGCCCCCAGCCCCGCTAAAAAAAATAGGTGATTCGGCTTCTCTCTCATTCAAAGGCAGCCGGGAAGAGATTGCTACCGCAGCAATAAGTTGCCTTTTTGTACAATTATAACTTGCATAGATTGAAGTGATATTTATGTTACAAATAATAATATAAATTATTTATTGCATTGCAAGAATTTATACCAAAAATATACCTATCATTATAGAAACAGTTTATTGACTTGACTATTAGTTGATCGGTCCTACAGTAATTTCTGCCCGAGGCCCCACAAATTCACGATCCGTCCCTGTATATACACATTATATCACTAGAATTATATCATAATCAAAATTAAAATGTCCCATTGAATCATATTTTCGTTGACAAAATCTAAAAGGACCCCGTTAATCATACTTTAAAATAAGTACCTCAAAAATGCATATCAAACCAAAACCTAACTGAAACGTAGCCAATTCTCTAGAATTGATTTAGTAATATCTTAAGCCATTTCGATAAGTATGAGATATTCTGAGGTTATCAGAAAATAATTTATCTATCTCTCAGTCCCACGGGCACTCCTTTAATAATTCTTGTTCCAACCTCCATTATGGATAAAATTCAATTCACCGATCCGGTTACAAAATTAATGGCAAAGAATTTAGGATGCCTTTAGTTTGACTGGTTTTAATAATAACAAATTTAATAGCACTCAAGAGACTCATTAAGATCCCACAAGGGTAAAAAAACATTTTACTAGTTAGGTATATAAGTAATAAAAGCAATTACATAGGTAAGTAAGTTGTGAAGTATAAACATCGACTTGTAATGATGATTGATTGATCATGATTTATATGACTTTTATAAAGCAAGTTCCATATTCATTATTATTACAATAAGTTTTACTAGAATAGCGAAATAGTACGTGTAACATTCGTTACAAAATACCATATGAATTAATAATCACAAAGTTTGTATCCAAGTCGTTTGATTGCAAAGAGCATTTTTCAAACATATTATACACAACAAAAAAGGCAGTAATATCTTTTAATCATGCTAAATTAAATTTCTTTAATCCAATTTCATACTATGGTCACTTTTCCAAATATGCAAAACTTACAGAAACTGTTATAAGCGTCGAAATCTCTTTAGCCATATAACCAGGAGAATAATAATTGGTATACACATTCTCATAAGCTCCCGTCCGTTGTCATTAAGCGCTGTTACGTCATAACTGCTGCCGTATGGGTATTGCCTTGTTCATTTTGTTTTGTCGTCACGAGCGTACTGGCAGCGATCGTATTATGCAGCGCGCCGCTCTGCGGATTAACTACGGGTAAGCTACGAAATCCATGCTACGAAACGTAGCGCGCTACGACACTATATTTAATGCCACCGTGAATTTACAACTTCAGACAGATAACGTTGGTAACGATACAAGTGTTTTGATGATATTTATCAAGTCACGCTCACACATACAATAGTAGTATATTAATAATAGTAGTATAGTAGTGTTGATGATAAAATATACAAGTGTGAACTCCCCTACTCTTAATGCAGGTACCGAGAGACACGGCTTAGGACTGTGGCTAGAGAAGTTTACTCAAACCTCTACTTTTTGCCATCGGTTGCCTCAACGGATCAACGCACAATGGTTCTGCCTATAACGATTCCCACCATTTTGATATCAATAGATTAAAGCCAGTTTCACCTCCTCAAAATAGGTTTTAGTAAGTATACCTATAAGATATACAGCATTTACCGCACGTTTCCTTATTTAAACTATCTACCACAAGCTTTTCGAGAATTAATAACAACGGGCTTAGGTAGTAAAGAGACAATGTTTGCGTAGAAGAGTAAATATTTTATACATAGACATTCATTTACACATTTTCGCGCCGAGACTTGGACAAATTCAAAGGCAAAAAAACCTTCGGGAATTTGAATCCACTCTACCAAATCATGTCTTGGAAAATGCCTACGTGCGCACCTTTTTCAATTACCAACCCTTTGGCTCGACAGTAGGTATAAATCGCCATCTTACCGGGCATCAGTGAAAGCGAATTTTATTTCGATTTACTAGAGTAAGATATAGGCTTGGGGATGAAGATCGACTTATCTTCCGCAGGAAAGCTACTTATCCCATTTGAGTGTGCTAGATGGTGCAAGTTTTATTGCACCATCCATTTGTATTTTAGTATAACTTAAATATAAGGATGAGGATTCGAATATCTGGCGCAAAAGGGGGGAAGCCTATGTCCGGCAGTAGACTACGATAGGTTGAAGAGAGTAATATTAGTTGTTTCTTATTCTACATAAAAATACAACAGATTATGAATAAAGTCACTTTGAATTTATACCCAAGTTTTTTAAATGAAAAATATCACCAGAAGCATTACAATAATATTCTTAAGGAACCGAAATCTACGCATAAGTCATCTATATGAGTATTAAGTGACGAAAAAATATTGTCTGCAAGTTGATGTTGCAGAGGCCTGGTCATGTAGAAATATCGCAGGACTGATGGCAGTTGGAGCAGACAAGTTCTGTATTGAAGACCGCTTCTTGGCAAGGCGTAGGACGTAGAAAACAAGGGCCAACTGACCGTATAAACAGAAAATATGATTTTCATAAGATGCTTTTCAATTAGGACATTTAAGTAGGTTCATAAATCAATGAATTCATTTAATCTTTAAACATGTTGGCACAGTTTCGGTATCATAATTGTAGCAACCGATGCCTCATAAGTACAATATTTCAAGGTTGTTTATTTTTATTTCATACTTAATTTAATTATGCACACAGTCCCCTAAACAAAAACATCGCCAGACAAATGTCGCACCAGCGAACTGATACTAAACGGAATTACTGTGTCAGGCCCTTTTATAAACATTACACAATTTCTGACAGAGAAAAATTGTTTTTGCACACGAATAAGAAATGATGGGCGTAGCTTCTGTCCTGTTTTTTCCTTGTCGAGTTAATATCAAACAATACATGTATTGTTTGATATTAACTCGCCTTTACTAACTATTTTAATTATGTCAACCGCCTACATATAAAAAGAGCAACCTTAGTAGCCTTTTGATAAATCTTTAAAACTGACAATCGTTAAACATTTAAGATGATTTAAAGTTGGACAATAAATAATGGTTGTATGAAATATAGTAACAAAATACTAGAACGTGATCCGGCATTATGCTTTTAATGTAAAGGTATCAATATTGCCCATTTGGATTATTGATGGTCACAAACTTTATATAATTTTGTGCATTTGAAATTCTAACGCATAGAGTGTATTTGATATATGAATTTACCCTATATTCATATATAAACGATAAATCCTTTTCCATCTATCGCAGACCACTGCTAGACATAGGACACCCCCAGAGGCGGGGTAAGGCGTAAGTGACTCAGTCCACTGCCTAAAGTGGCTTTGCGGTCTAGGGGCCTACGTCTCGAAGGCCCGCAAACGTATACATAGATATAATTACTCATCTAGTCTAGCAAGAGATAAAAAAAAGAATTACCAAGTATCTGGCAATACTAACCTTACTACCACATTCGTTTTTTAAAGTAAAATATATTACAATAAAATTGAAAAATTTTGTCTCCGGCAATTGGAGCGTCGAAAGGCGTTTGAGGCCATGACAGCTTGCCAATACCTATTGGACAAAGTGGCGGGTTATAGTCCACAGCTTGCTGTGTTGTGTGTTGCAAAATGAAAAGTGTTTATTCAGTTTAGGTCCTTACAGAACACTTATGAATGCCAAATGAAGCACCACTGGTTCGGACAGTAGTTTTCTACTGAGAAGATCCAGCAAAACAACTCAGTTGTTACTCTTTTCAAATTATCTGTGTTTTGTACAGAATCATATTATTTGTTATCAAAATTACTGAATTCAGCAACATAGCTTTGGGATCACCTTTGTATTATAATGATAAAGATTTGCCACTTAGCATCAGTTAGAGTCGCATAAATGCCAGTAAATAATATTTTGACGAGCCATGTCGTGTGATGATTAAGATACCCCAAGGGTTCCGGACTCCATCCTCGGGCAGTACGAACATTTGTGTGCATGAACATATCTGTTTGCAGTGGTGTAGGTGTTTCTATTCATAAATTATCATGTCAGTATTTACAAAAAATATATATCATTGTGTTTATCTATTATTTAGTATTCCCATAGTACTAGCAAAACACATTGCTTTGATTGCACTAGATAGCACTGTGTTAATATCAGTCTAAATTTATTTTGTTTAACTGTACATACAAAAATAGCGTCGGTGGCTCAATGGTTTGGACTATAGCCTTCCTACCGGGAGGGCTGAGGTTCAAATCCCGACACGTACCAATGTGTTTTCGAATTTTCAAAAAATATATGTACGTTATCCGACGCTCTTACGGTGAAGGAAAACATCGTGAGGAAACCTTCATGCACGCCTGCGAAGAGATTCGAAGGTTGTGTGGTTAAGGTTGTGTGTGCCCGCGTGGACTAATGAGCTGATGATGAACTGAACAATACATGAAGAATAGGGTGGCAATAAATAAAACAAATGCGAACGTCGTATTATTTTATTTTGTCAGTGATCCAGTCGCTCGGTACAGATACGAGCGACGTTTACTTGATACGTTAAGTACACGTATGTAGTAATGCTACATTACCAAATTTTGAAATACTGATATTATCTTGAGGCCAAGGGCCCTGCAACACAAACGTACACCGGCATCAACTCTGAGAGGTGATCACATGATCCGAGTCATATCTAACATTAACACATCAACTACATAAATTCTATAGTCTTTACAAATTAACAAATTCCATATAATGTCTCCCTAATTACCTAAAGCGCAACGATACATGTCGACGCAACGACTATGAAGAAGTTTGAAATTGAATCAATTTCCAATTTGATCGGCTGATTTTATAGCTATTGGGACAATTTATCGGCAGTGATAATAAGTAATTATTTTATAATGGCGGCAATCCAGAGAATCCAGTTTATTATTCATTTCGTATAGGCATTGCTTCTCGGTCGAGAAACCTTTTGAATATGGTGAAGGTTTCAACACGGTAAATTAATTATATTCAAGATGGCATCATACTATATTTATATGACAACAAAACCGTAAAAAACTATCAAAGAATTCGGCTAATTTTATAAATATTGTATTGTTAAGTGACCAAAGATGATAAAATCCCAAAACATATTGCACTTAGAACAAATGTTAAGTTAACTTAACATTAGTCCAATCGAAAGATACTCGTATGTTCAACATGGTTTGGAATTTGTTAAAAAATCTAGTTTTATACAAATAGCATGAATGCCCTGAAATATGAACAGTCTTGGTTTACATGCTAACCTAAGTAAAGCCAATTACTATCTTATGAATGCCATACAACGGCATGTAAAAGGACGAAGTCAGTCATTATCTCTGGTTCAACAGTTTCTAAAATAGAAAGGGATAATTCGAAGAATTTTGTTGTATTTTGAATATAACAAAATATACAAAACAGCCGATCTTACACATAAATATGTATACTTTATACAATAGTTATATTAAATATAAAAATCAGTAGTTCTGCAATGATATCATAATAATTACAAAAAGTTAAACGATAAAATTCACGTAATTTACAACATGAATTTCTATAGTATTTGTTTACAATTTAAACATCAGATAGTAAGATATCCAATAATGAAATTCTAGACAAATTTGGGCAGCTCGCAATTTAGAAGTAAGAATATTTATGGATCAATTTATTAAAAATGTTAGTAAAGTTCTGTTTGTTATTTCAATAGACAGTTTTATTATAGAAACATAAAATATACATTATTTTTATAGTAAATATGAATATGAATCGAACTGTGTTGACTGTTGTGTGACTTAAACATATTTGTATTTCCATTTTAAATTCTTTATTATTTGTCATTTTAACATATTTGAAATTAGGACTAATTGATTAAAATTCTTTTTTGCAGGAATCGTCGTGTTCGAAATTAATGCATATGAATGAGGAACAAACCTTGACATAAATTAATGCGTTGCGACGCATGAATTTTTTGTTCATAGACTTCATCGTCACAATCCACGCATATTTGTACCACTGTCCTGTTTTTATAATTACTCATAATTAGGCCAAATTTCTTACACACATTTTCTATAGCACTCTATACATACCTAAATGTACATTTGCTTACCATCGAAGTGACAATAATAATAGATAGTAAACCTGTCAGACAATACTATGACAAATAAATTAAGAATTTCGAATTTTGATTTAGCTCCAATACATTAAATGAAACAATAATCTTCCATTCTCAGTCGTAACTGCCCAAATCTATGACAACTCTCAATGGAATCAAATCTATCAACTACCGCGTAACAGTCAAGTGTTAAACCCTCAAAGTTAGTGCCGAAACGAAGCCAACTGAAGCCGTGCGCCGTAGTCACTACACACTACCGGGCGTATGCTACCGTGCTACAAATGCCACTGTATGGTTGCCAGCACCACTATGTGCCACTGTGGCTTCGCTGGCAACCATACTGTAGTAACAGTGGTAGCTGGTAACCACGCTGCCGCTACTACCGCTACACCGTGGCTACGGACTGTCGAGCGACATTTCAAGCCTGTCAGTACTGAGGTCGAGGTGACGTGTTCTATTTCGTATATTTAGTATTTCTTTTCTTTCGTATATTTATGAGGTTTACTAGAAATCTTTATTTCTTATCATACAGGATACTCTTAGTTCAGGTATCAGCTCACCAAATTTACTCACTTTTGTTAATCGTTATTATGTAACTAAAATGTAATTTGTGAGATATAAACTTTTTATTACTATTATTGTTTAAATTTTATTAATTTTTTAAGATGAGTTAAATTGTTTTAAATGCAGTATGTTTAAAAAAAGTAATTTGATTAAGATATAAAAAACAAGTATCATAACTAGAATATATTTCAAGTTGGCTAAACACATCACCTCGGCCACAATATTACTATATTATCTAAAACGATTACTATTATTAGGCAATACCACAGACATCCGAATATACATTAGACTGGACAAGCCGCCAAGTTTATAGGCAGTCCCAGTGTCGCAATTTCTTTTCGGTTCTTACCTGTGAAAAGTTATTATATTTCTTGGTAAATTTACTAATTCATTGCGATGATGGCATGTTACAATTGCACAGGATAACATTTTGGAAAAAAACAGTAATTTCTTCTAATATTCGTGCGTCTTGACTCGTCTCACAGAGCGTAAACTGGTAGCCAGTGTATGCTCGTTGAGCTTACAGTTGTCGCACTTTAAACGCGGCTTGCCCCATCTCCTGTATTGGGAAATCTGTGGGCAATACATAACTTACACCTGCGCAGTTTCAAACAAATTTTATTAATACTTCAGGAGCATAATCCATGATTCAATAATTATACTACCATATCTCGTACATTCAAAATCCAGGAGTCGAGCCCAAGTATAGTAATCGTATATAACCAAATTATGTATGAACGCTCTACCAATATTAACGATTTATTAAAATTGTCGCTACATATTGTCATAAAACGTAAAGCGTTCATACAACACTTTGGTATATTGGTTTTGTAACTGTACCTATCTGTGCACGAACTTTAATATTTCCAGGTTGAGAAAGCTATCGAGATATGGCCATAGTAAAATAGGAGCGTTATGATAAATAACGCAAGCTTGTAAGCTTTATTCCATTGATATAGTGGGAAAAATCTGACTCATTGTAGATTTAATAAGCAATCTCATGGAACTTGTTCTGCTTCAACTCAAATTTGGTTAAGTTCCATGAGTTTTATCTCACAAAATAAATCATTTCACACGATATTGTTATTAATATTGCTTGATTTGATACTTGCAATAGCAGGTCACCTGTTGGCTTTTGTATCATCATTATCAATATATCAACAATTTTATCTGACATTGGAAACATTTTATCGACAAAAAAAAATTTGAAAAAATTTTAGCTTGAGAAACAATACATTTTCTATTGTTCTTTCCGCAAAACATTTCAGAATAAAATACAGTAATATAAATACTAATATCCACTAACTCTGGTAACTACCCGGCCATCTGAAAAACCATTCAAAATTCGTGGACAGATACTTGTAACAGTTACAGAAGGTAAATTACAGGCGAGGTTTCCCAACATAATTCCTATTTATCTTTATAAACGAGGAACGAGTACAAAAGTAAAAACATCAAAAACTTTTTGTGTCCCATATCAGTCGTGTTATTTGTGCAAATCTATAAACAGTAGACATTAAATAACAAAATTTTGTCTTGAAGTGTCGCTCAAAAGTAATATCGTAACCATATAGCCTCCGACAGACATATAAACAAGTGTATAATATATGTTTTCTATAATAAATGGACCAATCATGGCAGTGAAGATACGGTCAATGCTGTCATTGGTCGATTTCTCCCACTCTTATATGTCTAACAGACGCTAGAATTAAGAACTGAGGTGGTGTTTTCGGATTTCGAACAATCATTACATTATGCCATATTTTTTTATATAAAATCTTTAGTTAATAGTTATATGAAGTTCTATGTATTGTATAAGTGTAATAAATCCATCTTAATTTCTTATAGGAGTATAAAACCTTTAACTGGCGGCTTATGAAATATTATTCAATAGCGGCAGCTACTCCAAACCCGAACACATCACCCCTGATCTTGAGATTGCGACCGATCTTAACGGGTTGAATACTCCATTCCTTCATAGAATTAGCGACTCGTAAAAATGCCTCACTAACACTATTTTTATTATTTTATATATTGTTTTATAAATTTAAGTTATTAATGATCAAGGATTATTTAGAATATGTTAAATATTCATCATAACAGGCTGCGACCTAAACTTCGTGTGTGACATAATCGCTCGTTCTACGACGGATCCCTCCCAACGGTGCCTACGAGCTACTCTGATATGGTCTCAGTCTCAAGACAGTCCGTACGTCTGATCTATGATACACTCTCCCTAGTCGACCTACTGACTTGTGTCCGCTGACGACACTTGGACGCTGTAATTTGGACTCTACATTGTAGATAATTTTAAAGCGATTCGGCGAACTATTCAACGATACGTAGTAAAATGTAATAAATAATCTTGGCATTTTAATCTCTAATTTATATCATCATAGTTTTATATTAAATGGTAATATATTAATGTGTGCGTCCGTGAACGTGTCGAAAGCGTACGCAAGCCTCTGATATGTGGGATGATGTGTGTAGCGCCGCGGACCGCCCGCCACTACTCCGCCCGAACGGTACAAAACTGGAGCGTACCTACATATACGTATATTATATACAATGTACAATACAATATTCATAAACACTATAGTGACTACGGGGCGGGGCGCCAGCGGGCGGCGAGGCGAGCGCCTCGCGCGTCAGCAGGTATACATTCACACAATAATATACATCATAACTCGCTCTATATATAACAATTACACGAGCGCGCACCACGCTCGATAAACAACATAATATACAGCGGAATCGTAGCACTCTTTCGATTCGATTTAAAAAAATTGACTAGAAAATCTCAATTCGCTATGAGCACTATGTGTGCGCGGAGGAGAATATATCGGCGGCGCGCCACGCCTCGGCCTCCTCCTCGGCGTCGTACTGCTGCAGGAAGGGGTTGGTGGAGCTGTAGCGCGGGCTGAGGCCGCCGGTGGCCGTCGAGTTGAGCGTGACGGCCAGCCCGGCCGACGTGCCGGGGATGGCGGTGCGCTGCGAGGGCGAGTCGCGCGGCGTGGCGCGGGGCGAGTCGCGGGGCGAGCCGCCGCCGCGGGGGGAACCGCTGGTGCGGGGCGAACCGCACGCACGGGGCGACCCGCCGCCGCGGGGTGAACTGCCGCGGGGCGAACTGCCGCGGGGCGAGCCGGCGCGAGGAGAACCGCCGCGAGGCGAGCTCACGCGCTCCGGCTGCCTCAGGATGGATGACACGGAGCCCGTGTGCTTGATTGTGTCCGCGGGGCTGTGGCTGCCCGAGCTACTGCTGGGCGAGCCGGGCGACGACACTGTCACCTGCCGCGAGCGCGGCGGAGCGGGCAGCGGGCCGCGCAGAGGCGACTGCGGACGATATTGGCCGACCCTGACTGATGAGAGAACCTACGGACAACAACACATCAATACACTTTTGACCATTAATCGTGAAGGATGGAATGATTGCGTCATATTAAGGTTAAATAAAATATATAAACATTGATTACAATAAATTGTTTTCAGATATTAGTGTTGAGTTCGTTTCTTACATGTGCGGGCGGTGAGCGGTCGGGCACGGGCCGACCCGAGAGAGCTGGCGGCGGAGATGCTGCTGATGCTGCCGCTGGAGGCCGATATGGACTGACTGAGGGCTGAACTCGGCCTGCAGGCAGATTTCACAAGGATACTAGTTTAGATTTTTTTATTTTAGAAGATCCAAAAAACTAAAGTCTTAGCTTTTCTTTTTATTGAAGTATATTTATAAAAGGCCTTAAAAATTATGCATAGTAACTTTAAAAAAAATTACCTTCTCGATTTAAACGTCGTCTGTGTGTGAAGCATAACTTTAACTTTAAAGTTTTGGTAAATCTTGTTTTCTTTACTAAATAGTGACAAAAACATGTCACGGTTACAAATCATTTCACGGTCTTTCTTATTCTTATAATACTTATTTAATAGAAGTAGATACATAAGAAGACTTATGTAGTAGTAATATAGTTACACAGTGAATATATCACCTGGGGGTTGGGTGAGTGAGACCGCTGGCGACGCACTGACTTTGCTTCCACGCAGCGCGGTTACTGGCTCGCCGCGCCGAACTGTCTACAAACATACATGCGTTAAGGTGCTGCTTAGACTTTCTCCACATTGTTTTTCTACTACAACACTACATTTTAAGACTGTCACGTATATAAACTTATATATACGTACATAAAAAACAACCATGGTAAAAATATTGTGCAATAGTTACATTGTTAACACTTAGTCTCCAAATTGAAAAAAGTGCGAACGAATTTTCGATGTTGCTACAATATTTTTGGCTAGAAACTTATATATAAAAGAATAATGCAAGCTTAGTTCTGTTGTTCTCGTAAATGTATATTTTATAGCTTAAATTTTAAAAACGTGACAGTCCTGTAAATTATCTACGACACTACAACACAAACTTATAAATCGATCATGCATAAGAGACGCCATGAAATTTTATTTTCAGATATATTTTTAAAATTAATTCGAATTAAAAATTTAACTGATAATCAAACGACGTATCCTTTACTTAGTTTATAACACAGACTTATATTGTTCAGTCCAATTAAAGATTTATTTTTATCAGCATTCAACCCACGTGAAAGGTTACAGCCCTTGCCATAGCTATACTACGCAGGAAGGCCTGTACCATGTGCTGTGACGTTATGGGCTGATATGGTGGTACACCTCAGCATGTTTATAACAATTTACCAAATTAGCGATTATTTAAGAGCTAACATCTGTCGTCTCGAGTGACAGGCGCAGGGCAATGTTGACGGAAAATAATAAACACTTACTTAATAATAAATCTTTATTTGGCAATACTTTACATAGTTGTATAAATAATGATCTCTGAGACCTGTGCTAGTTTACACTGTGCTACAGGCCTCAGACTTCCCAAACTATAAACAAAAATATTTATACCTACACTTAAGGATTTAGAAATCTGTCTGATTTTCATCTATCTGCCAAACTATGTATGTTTGTATGAAAGATTGAATTTTTATATTTATTAGAATGTAATTATTATACATATAAAAGTTTTGTGCATGTAAGTGTGTGATTATTCTTTAATATGCGTGATTGTGCGAGTACCTACTTTTATTATTTTGCTTTGACACTGCATCTGTCATCGTCAGATTCGTCAGATATATCATTTTACAACCAGGTAAACGAACTGACCGTTTGTCTTATGTCAAATGTAAATAATAATAAAGGTAATAGAGATTATAATTAATTAAAAAGCGTGTTAAAAATCTCTCTTTATCTCAAGATGACATTACCTGAACGTTTAGGCGGCGGCCATATTTGCAAGAGGCATTGCAGCACGTGTATAGGCCGCTGGTAGTCTAGCTCGTTAGGCGGCTGCGAGTGAAGCATAAGAGGCGGCGCCAGAGCTACCGCCAGGTGTTGCGGCGACATCTTGTTGCGATCCTGCATATATTTACATCATTTCGAAAATGCTTTTACCCATTCCCGTACACTCGCGAAAATGCTAATAAATTTTATACTGATCAATTTACCGCCAAGATTCCAGACAGAATGGAAAATCTATTTAGTATATGTGACGCTTTCAGGCGTCTCTGGTGGTCAAACGGTTAAGAAAGGATTGAAAATCAGTATTCTAGAAGCCATTGTAGGAAGGTTCCTTAAGAAGGTAAGTATACTTGGTATATTTTATACGCAAATTGTGTTTTAATAATTATATAGAATCTTTTTTGAAAATTTGACATTTTAATATTATTAAATTTTGTTTTTTATTACACACATTTCAATAAGAAAAAAACAAGACGTATCTTAAGAAAAGGGTTTTTTTCTAAATTTAACATTTCCTGTAGTAAACATTTAAACACTAGTTACAGTAGGAAGATGCGATGAAATTATTATGCTGTCACCAATAATCGAATAGACTATAATATTGACTCTACGAATGAACTTTAATTAAAATAAAGAAGAAGAAAAACATAGAAGTAAAGAGAGAAAGAGAGAGTACAGAGGTTAAGTTTTATAGCACAAGCTCTTGTACGCAAAATTCAAAGAAATTTTTTACTGTTTAACAAAAAGTTACAAAAAAACAGTTGTAGCTATGTAAACAGCTAAGCGACTCCTAAAATTGAAGTCCAATTTAATTTAAAATACAAAACCCCAAATAAGTAACAATAGTTTTTCTACATTACTAATTATTATTATATGTTTTTATTTTATTCTGATATTTTTTTGTATTTTGAGAATAATAAGCGCTTACAGAATGAATGGAGCGAATAATAACATTTTAAATACAAAATCCAAATACGGGGTTACAACAATCTATTATTTTTATATTGTTTTCATAAGTGCTTATTCTAGACATAAATTAGGGGAAAAAAATCACTTCTACTAAACACAGTCCCAAAACCTCATGCTATGAACCTTAACCTCTATTCTCTCCTACAAACTAACACATACTTCGAATCCTACCTGAGCGGCGACAACCAACGCTAGATGGTCAAGCAGGAAGACGAGCGTGGCGCGGGCCGCTCTAGGCAGACATTCCACGATCGAAGCCATGAGCCTGGCATTGCCTTCACGATCATCCGGAAGGCATACTCCTAAAATTAAACACAATCTTAAATAGCTAACACATTGTAAGCAAACAATATGTAAAATAGGAACATAATGATTATGAGGATAGTTTAGGTCCCGAAAATTTAAGACTGGCCTAATTTAACCCTAACTGGGTTGCTTTTATTAGTAAATACTATAAAATAATATAAGCTTGGAGCTCTTATTAGTTTATTCAGTAAAAAAATACACACCCAAAGCATCCAATGTCATCTGATACAAGCATCTGCTGAACAACGGTTGTGGCAGTTCCCTTAAGTAATCCTTGAGTAGTCCGGTGATGACATTGATGTCTGGAACTGAATCTGGACTCAGTTCAACACCACGCGCGTTCCGTTCGAAAGCTTCGCGCAAGATGCGCTTCTTGCTTGCAGAGCCACAAAGTCGGTATAAACCTGCATGTTTGAAAACGTTTATTAAAATAATGTTTGATCACTAATAAGTATTATAGATTATTGGCAATATATTTTTAACATACACTAAACAAAAAAAGCTCTAGGAATCGCACTTCAGAATATTTTACACGACTCAATTATTAAATCTTTAATCGGATCGGATATATCCAACATAAACAATTTAATTTATTTTCTGTTACGAGTATGTCTGGAATCTTGGCGGTTACACCTTAAATTGCTTAATCATAACCGATATATTCATTTCCCAGATTACTTACTCTATATATTTACTTAGCATACATATCGATTTCGAGTGTACATAAAACGGGCATAACCCAAGGCTATGTCTTATATATAGGCTATGTTTGTAGTCTAGATTTTTTACTTTTTTTGGTTTCGACTGCGCAACATAATTATATAACAGTTCCATTTCGCGGGCGGTATATGGCACTGTGGTGGAAGCTTCCTAGACGATTCAGTACCGAACTTACTACCTAGTTCAATAATACTATTTTCAAACAAAACTTGTTCCTAAAGTATATAATTTACATAGCACCACCAATCTTACCAATGATGTCAAGTCCTCTTCGCTCGATCTCTTCCACACACCGTCTCACTATGAGAGGCACGGGCGGTGCGTGCGGAGGTCTCACCTCCCTTGCGACAACAGTTTCTAGTTCGGCTCCAAACAAAGGCGGGGGCGACATACGCACGGGCGCCGGACGTCTTCGGAACAACTCGTGCGGTTCTGTGTGGCGTACGCGCACGTATAATGTGCCTCGGGGCTCCATCTTGAAATGAAATATGTAAATGAGATAATGAGGTCAAAAATGGCTCCAAATGGTTCGTATTTACACACGGTGCTGCTTGAAACACTACCGCTTCTCTATATTAGTCTAAGTTAGCAAAAACCAATGGTTGTTTATTAACAGCTAACATATTTTTGTCTATACAGTTCTGTAATGATCTAGACATTCTGATGATCTGGTGGTTAGAGGGTTACAAATCCACTATGACAGGTTCGAACACAGGTAGTCATGCACATAAATATTTGTACTGCCCGGGGATCGAAATCGGAACCAATGTTGTAACACCCCATTTTCCAACATTACACTACATATACCATTAAATCTTAAAATAAAAGTTATCAACGGGAAATGAAACATTATAAATGTGGTCGTAATTCTTTACCTTTATTGCTAACTGATGAGATGCCGCGCGGGACAGTATGTCGGGAAGTGTGACAGCGCCACGGTAGCATAACTTGTGTCTGTGCTGCGGGTCCCAGGAGTACACCAGCACGTCCAACTGTCTGTTGTCTACTAGCTCCAGCTCGAACGACTCGTCCCAGTCAAACTGTAGCTCTCCGGTGCGAACCTGTACACGAAAAAATTTATGTTATATTAGTTTCCTTTTAAGCTTTATAACTTAGGGTTGTTATACCTTTCTGTTTAGTTTCAGTATTTGTGAGTATGATTTCCAAACGTCTGATATGTAAAAGGTTCGTTTTAATGCCACAAATATTCGAGTTAGAGATATTAGCTATTATGGTGATACATTTATGAATTATCAATTAAGAATCTACAACTGTTTCGGATTGTAATAATTTCAGTAAATAATTACTCTTTTTGCTACAGAACTATAGATTTTATTTAACTCCTTTTAAGAACACAGTTAATAGACACATTACAAAAGTCCCGTAAAATCCGAAATCATTAAAACTCAACTCATTGTTGGACCTAAATCATTAAATGAACTCCAACAAAATTAGTCACATATGTAGTATCATTACACTTACCACAGTGCGAGCCTTATGCACCCGGTCGCATTCGAGAACGCAGTACAAGTCACGTGGTGCGACCGGAGGCTGGACCGGCGCCATAGGTCCAGAGGGTGGGGAACCAGGCGACGACCCAGATGGAGCAGGCCGCAGTCCCCTTCCCGCCAACAGATGGACCCAGAGCATGCCAGATACGCCACCCGCGAGACGCGATAGGCCAGTCATAGACGCGGAGAGTCCGCCAGAACTTGGCTTCTCGACTTTGTATTTTAGGAACTCTGCGGAAGAAATTCCTTTAAATCGTCTTTGCTCATAATATGACAGTTTACATTAAAATGCTCTACTATAGTTCAAAACCAATAACAGTAACAATAAGTCATTATCAATGCAATCATTGCTTACAACAAAAAGTAAATTTTAATGCAACTTTGTGGGTATGTGTTGTCGGTCGGTCGATTTTTTAATGGATCACGTTGTGTATATCGTGATCCACTGGTTACTTCATAAAGTATCAAGCTATATGACGATGCCTCTACGAGAACGAAAGGGGAGTCGACGCGAGTTAATATTTCTCGGTGTTTCTTTTTATTTGAAAATTCAATTTCTTACTACTGACTTGATTATAACGGCTTTATGATAACAACCAAATCAATGAATGAAAATTAATGTTTCAAAAAAATCCGAAATTATTTTTTATTAGCTGCTCACTCGTTTAAATATGTACTCGTAGTTTTACTTATAGCCGTGGTCGTCAAACTGCGGCCCGCCGCTGATATTTGTGTAGCCCGCGATCTAATCCAGTAGTAAAGTAGTGAAGGCCATCCGTGGCCAACAGCAAAAAGAAAAAAAAATCCTTTTAAAATATATATTTTTAAATAAACATGTCTCCTAGGATGATAATACGTCCATGCATGTCTATATAAAAGACTTTGCGTTCGACATCATTATAGAATTAGGATATTTCATAAATGTCATAAATTAAGCTGATATAGTTCTTAATAATTCCCAAAGGGAAAAAATAGTGCTCTTAAACTTACGAAAATATAACAATATTTTGGTAAGTAAGCTGGATGAAGGTTTTGCCCAGTATGTTCAATAGCTCGCGCCTCCGTTTCGTGACCTAACTGAGTATGCTGGGCGTAGGTTTTTCGCTCAGCATACTCACTTCACTGAGCGAATACCAAACGAGCTATATAGTGCCATCATTTCATTTCATTCTAGGTCAAAATCAAGCAAAAGTTTTATTACTTTTGGGCACTATTTCAGGAAAAAATTTTGAGACACATTGTACCTATGTACATTCATAGATTTAGAATTAGGGCGCTAACCACGGCAGCGGTCGCGGGAACGGTGGAGTAGGGGGTGCTAAGTATCCCCGAGCTACGAACAGCTGCCATAAAAAAACTACAACTGGTGACGTATATTGGACGCACTCTACGGCTGGATCATCGCTTCTCCGAACTAGAACAAGAGTTAATTCGGATAAACTGGACCATATTGGGTTATCCGAATTCTAAAGGAGGTGTGGGTTTTCTGGTGCACAAGACCCTTGTTAACAGCGTTAAGAAAATCAGTAGTAGTGTGTTGAACCAGGTTGCGTACCTCGTACTTAAACTCACTGACATGTACTGCTTGAAGGTGGTACAGATATATGCGCTGACATCGTCACGCTCTGACTAAGAGGTTGGAGTCATGTATGAGTATATCTCCAGGGCCATGCATGGCATAATATCGAACTTCTACTGTACAATGTTGTATTGGGGGACTGCTAAAGTGGGAGTACAAGAACGTGACGAATCGAAAATCCAATCAGATTGGAGCGCAGTAATCACAAGGAACAGATGCTGGTTATTTGCCTCAAAATAAAGGGGCTCTTCTTAATGTTTTTTTTCTTCAAGGAGAATCCTTAAAGAAGATGGACCTGGTAGAGCCCGGACTTTGTGACAAGTTAAGAGATAGATTTTATTATGGCGGCTATGGATAATATATTTAAGAATTTTTCAATGGTCAAATGGTTCAAGTCAATAGGTACAGTTTCAATTGGAACTTGAAAATCAATTCGACTCTCTGGTAACCACTCGCGACGAGGACGAGATTTATTTTATTTATTCATTCATTTACAATGTAAACTTACTGCTAGGAGCCTACACGTTTACCCGTTAAACTAAAACAATAAAAACAGATAACCGACTACGTGATGAAGATGCTGTGCACACTGGGTTGCAGGCATTTCCCGCCGAATAAACGAGGGAAATCATAAAATTTTCTCCCGAAACCCTGGATCTTATGAGGTTGAGACGCGTGATGTCATTTACTGATGTTGCTTTGCCAGAATAACAGGCTCTCTTTAAGCGGATATAAGAACTCATTCGCAGGGACCTCCACCGTTTCAATGTTACGAGGGGCCAAAAGTTTTCCAAAAACCACTTGATTGGAGCTTGAGACACAGTCGCAGTGCCGCACTGGAGCAACAGAGCCCAGTGTGATGACGGTATTACGACAGAGATAGGAGCTTTGCAAGCCGGTGGACAACCCGTCCTTAGGGCATTAGTTGAGCTCTTTAATGCCGTTATTCACGAGGGAACTACACCGGATTCGTGGTCTAGAGGCGTCATCGTCTTGTTCTTCAAGAAGGGTGATAAAACTCTATTGAAGAATTATAGATCGAGTTGTGATTATGAGAACCTGTGACGAATCGTCTTATAATAGACTTGACAAACTTGGTCGTTTAGCAGATGGTTTATCAGGATAAATCCATTTATTGCGGCTTAAATAACAATCATCATTATGATGTTTTATCCTCGTCAGATCATCGGGGTTTTAAACTTCAGATCATTTCTTTTTTCGATTTACCATTGTCGGACATTAACCTCATAATTTTGGCAAATAGTTTTAGGCACCCACCCACGGCTTAGCTAAATTACACACTTGCACTTTTTAGAAGTCATAATAAGTAGTTTTCGTGGATAACTAATATCAATTTTCATTCTTATAAAACACATATTCAGCATAAATATGAAAAAAACACTGCAAATTGTTTAAGTTTCGTCTCCTTGATGTAGAAATCGTGTTAATTTTAATTTTATTTTTATCAGTACAATGTCAAATTGTACCTCAAATAAAATAGAAAAGCTGTGATATAAAAACCAATGTTGATTCATAAAAACCGATAGTAGATTTGTAAAAGTAAAAAACTCCGGAAAATTTCATAAGGTAAAATTTTGTAGAGCGTCGGTGACTCATTGGTGTGGACTGTCGCCTTCCTACCGGGAGGGCTGAGGTTCAAATCCCAACTCGTACCAATGTATTATATATTTTTGAAAATATATGTACGTTATCCGACGCTCTTACGGTGAAGGAAAACATCGTGAGGAAACCTTCATGCATGCCTGCTAAGAGATTCGAAGGTTGTGTGTGAAGTCGTCCAATCCGCACTGGGCCCGCGTGGACGACTAAGGCCTAATCACCCTATACGGGTAGGCTCGTGCCTCTCGGTGGGGACGTTTAATGAGCTGATGATAATAAAAATTTTGTAGGTCTGTGGAATCTAATAATCAATATGTATGAATACTTTTTTCGGCACCAACTTCCAAGCAACTTTTGCGGCCCGGCACTGGCACTCACATTGGCATGTGTGGCCCTTGGTTAGAAAAGTCTGGCGACCACTGACTTATAGATTTACAATAAGCGCGCTACGCTTGTTTAACTGGACAAGGATTTCCTTTATTTTGTATTAGCTACACTGCTTACTCTTTCTTTAAAATTTAACTACAAAACTGAATTCAAGTATTTGGCTACCTTACCATTAGGATTAATGTCGAGTTGTCTGTGGTGGCGAGAGCTCGGCGTGGGCACGGGACTGGGATTGGGGCAGTTGAACCTGGAGCCCAACTCCAGCAGTTGTCTGACGCGTCTTGCAGACGGAGACCCTCCAGCTGTCGGGCCGAGTTGCTGTGACGAGAGCGAGCGAGCGGGCAAGTGACGCGGCCGCTCGATTCGACGGTTGGCTAAGCCAAGGGACGAACCGAACCGACTGCCGCTTTCCATCTGTTGAATAAATTGCAGATTTATTGATTTTGTATTAGGCACTGCGTCGGTAGTTCATGGTGTGGAGTGTTGCCTTGCGATTTGGAGAGTGCAGGTGCAAGTTCAAATACCAACAACTTTTAGAATTTGCGAAATTATAATACGTTTATCCGACGCCCGCTGTATTACGGTGGAGGAAAACATCATGAGGACCCCATAAATCGTATACGTAAACACGGCGACTTCTAGCGATTTGACGATACTATCAATTTTGGGAACTAAACATCGGATAACATTATATCTGAACTACCCTGGTAAGAATTAAAATTGAACACCTTATAATAGAAACAACTTTTATTTTGTACTTATTACTATTAATGCATTTTTTCATGCCGTATCACACTGATCTATCAGTACTATCGATATACATTTTGAATTTCAATAGGCCATCGGTGATCGAATAGAGCGGCGGCTGTTTATTGTGAATGTTATGAACCATCAGGCTATAAAGTGACTGTGTGTATGTAAATTATTAGGTATTGATGGTAAAAAAAAGTATGATTTGTTGTGTGACGTAACAACAGTACAAGGAGATTTGTTAAATCACTTACATTTTTGAGCGCATCATGAATATTTTCAGCGGAGTAGTGAGTAGGCAGCCGAGGGCGGAGGGTCTCGTAGAGGGCGCTGGTAGAAGGCGCACGTGACAGCCAAGCCCGGTACTCATCAGACGTGAACACTGAAGGTGAAGAGGTCAGACGGCCTGTTACATTCATATATATAACTTGAAAAAGAGGAACTGGGACATCCATAACATAAAATTACTTGGTTGTGTTACTAAATAATAAAAAAATGCCTCCAGTTAGCGTAGATTTAGTTTGCAATTTGCTACATCATAATATGAAGTTTGTTCAAACAAATCGACTCGAAAAAAAACTAAAAGAAATTAATAAGAAAAAAAAGTACCTCTGGAAGAACGTAGATCTAGACGCGAAGATAGAGGTTCCGGTTCATCCTGAAGAACACTTCCAGCTCGTCTGCTTAGACCCAATCTGATCAAGAAATATAATATTAGCAAATTAATATTCAAAGAGTTTAATAATACTAAATATGAGTATAAAAAGCTATTGCATTTACCTTTGACCTGTGTTCCTTACATCCCGTGGCAGTGAATTAAACTTCGACCCAATATCTCTTCCCAAAGTGCTACTTCTGTATCCACTAAGTCCCGAGTAATAAGGCGTCCTGGTCGGCGCTGTCGCTTCAGTATCGGATGAGTAGTCCAAACTTCGATTCCGCCTTGCAGTGCCAAATTTAGAACCGTACGATGGCAATCCCAACCCAGTAGTTCCATATCCTCCACCCAAAGTGGATCCTAACCCAGTGCCGCTGAGACCCGTTCCAAGTCCTGAGCTGGTCAATCCTGAGCCAACTAAGCTGGAGCCGGTCAAACCACTGAGTCCGGTCGTAGAGAGACCTGAAGGTAATCCAGGGCCACCCAGGCCAACTCGGTCTGGGTGGCCGCCTAAACCAGAGCTCAACCCAGGCCCAGACAGACCAGATCCTGGCATTCCAACACCTCCGTAACGTTGATTGTATCTTGACAAACTTGAACCTGAAAATATTTCTGAAATATTAATGCCACAGCAGTACTAACACAAAAACAGATAGTGTAACGAGGCTTTTGTATTATTTCTATGATTGCATTTTTGTTTCAATGGTTAATTAATCATAAATTAGATCTTAACAAATATCTCCAGTCCTAAAGAAATTCGTATTAATATGAACATTAGGTAACTTTTTACGTTTGCTGTATGAAACGAATTTTGTATTTTTTACATTAAAGGAACTTTTATTGAGATTCACAGTTACTTACCGCCACTACCAGCTGCAGCTGATGCCTTCAAACTAGACCTTAGAAGAGAATGTCGACCGAAATCTGAATGAGTTTCTGCTCTTGGCAGTTGCTGTTCTGATCCAGAACGAGGAACTCGTCCACCAAAGCGTGTACTAGAAAAAAACAATAATAATTTACTTAAAGCAATTCCTGAGTTAAATTTCTAAATTAGTTCAATAAAGCATTCAGCCAGCGTGATAGTAAATCGCTACTTATAAAAATGGCAAGTCTATGAAACAGCTAAAAATAATGGTACAAGTTTTCGGTAGCCAAAGTATAAGGATATTGTCATACCTTCCACTGTCAGCTGGATACAACGAGTGTACTTTCTCCGCCAAACTTTCAAGAGTATTTGGGTATGAACGCTCGTACGGCACAAAGTGAGTTGCCCCTGATTTCGGTTGTTCGGTGATAACTGGAGGTGGCGGTCGGTAACTGCAAAAAAGATAACCAATTGAAGAATTTTTAATAGTTTAAACTCAAATAAAGAATCTTCATTTGCAGAAAACTTTAAAATTTAAGCTATATTTGGCTAATGTTCTGTCATTATTTTGATAGAATAAATCCTGATATTCAGAGGAACGCAAAAATAACCGTTATCGTATTACTGATCAATTCATACTATCGTTATGATTATCTACATGCCATTGCTGCATGAATTAGTCTATACTCTTAAACAAATGTGCATGAAGAATAATGAAAGTATTAAAACATTGTTTAGCAATTTTATTAATTTTAGTCTACCGAGAATTATCAGGGACGTAGCGTGAATAATTAATCTGTATATGTTTGAGCTTAGAAAAGATTAATAGAAAAAACAGTTACCTCCAAGTAGAGTGATCTGACGGTGGTCGAGGGTTGTAGTACAAGTCAAGGGCGTTGGAATCCGGGGATAAGGCCCCGAGTTGGAGTCTGCTCCGCTCCTCCCTGCCGTCGCCCACTGGGCGGACGCTCCGGTCCATTCCCGGACCGCCAGTAGACCGTAGTGTTCCATGTCTAGTAAAGTTACAAAATAATATTATATAATTAAGTACAACAAAAGACAAATTAAGCTGAGTTTATAAGATTGGATTGGATATTTTTGGAAATTATATTCGAAATACATATGAATAACCTCGTAAAAAAACTTGTACCCTCCGTAGCTAAAGCCCAGGACCACTTATTTATTTGTCATTAAGTTAATTTCCTGTTTCATATTTACTAAAAAGACACTTATAGGTTAAATAATAATACCCTTATAGGTTACACAACAGTGTAATTTCGTCAGCTTATTTCACTTCAGAATTCTCGTATTTTAAATAAGAGTATAATCAACAAATGATAAATATCCACTGACTTTCACACAGCGCCATCTAGCCGCAAGTTATGCGTAAAGCTTATATTACGGGTACTAAATAACTAATAAATATTTGAAACATACTTATATGTTTTTTTGTATGTAAATACATATTATACATAGAAAACACCCAGACCATTACAATCAGACATGTTCACACACAAAATTTGTACTGCCCGGAATCGAACCCGGAACCTTTGATCTTGAACCCGAATGATCAATTACATAAGTACCCTGTTCCAAACAAAAGGATGAGTCTCACTGTGAATATAGTCCATCGACGCGGTCTCGGTCCCTGTCGTCGTCGTCGCGACAGTCTCTCTTCAGGACCACGACGGGCGGTGGCTTGTGCTCGGAGCGCGGCAACGATGGTGACCCTGGACCTGATTTTCCTAGTAAATTAGAAAACCTTCTGAAGTCTGTGTAATATACAAGTAATTTAATCCGAGAAATTTGTTTTGACACCATAAAATTCTTGTTCTATGGTATGTTTAATTTCGTCATAAATAAACATATGAGATCACTATAGCTTTTGAATCTTCTACTTTTGAAATACTGTGTGTTTCGTTTTGTGTCTGTGGTCATATTATGTCCTAGATAAAATGCATGTGTCATATGAAGTGTAGTCTAATGCAAGAAATTATAAAATTACTTTTGATTGCTTAGCAATATTGATCCCCAACTCATGTTAATAATTACAGTTCAAAACAATCCCAATTCAAAATTTGTGTTAAAATTATTGTTATAAACTCTTTATATTTATTTTATTAATTATTACCATATAAAAATCGTTACAATATTTTTTATCAAATCCCGTACAAAAAACGACTATGATTAGTAGTGAAGAGATTTTGAAAATGACTCAAATAAAAATTAAACTAAAATTACATTACTTTATACTAAAACTAGGTTAACTTTTAAATTGAAAGAAAAATATATCTATATATAAAATCAAATAGCTCAAAACTGCCTGCTAGGAATCGAGTAAGCTTTAGTTTATTTGTAAATGATGATTGTAATATGAAAATTAAGTATGTTATGCTATGATGTGTATGTGAAAAAAAAGGAAAACTCTTATAGGTGATCTACAAAAATTCTTTAAAATTTCGCTTGATATTTATGTTATTTAAACCATCGCGAAGATCCGTAGGTCGCCCTACATATTGTTTGCACGTCGCGTTACCAATCTATGGCCGGAAACCACGCGTGTGCAAATATGGGCTCACCGGTCTGAATTAAACGATTGAATTGAATATGTATCTACTCAAACTTTTCGCCAACAGTTTCTTATGACTTCACGGCGTTCGTAAACATTACTTATACATTTGCGCGTAATCATAATCAATTATACTTAAATTCCTTATTTTGAAGTTTCAGCTCACAACTTTTGGAACCCAAGTCATTCCTTACTGCTAGTCGTAAACCCTACCAAACACGGCTTACGGTTAAGATCCAAGACAACTCAATGTTGACAGTTATTACGGAATGCTTTTTTGCAGTGGATATTAAGGGTAGTAGTAGAATTTAATTCAAATAAAGCTCAACAAACCTTTCCTCTGCCTAGTACACAGTAGTAACCTCCTTGGTATTGACATGATGATCACGACGTCGTCCAATGACATGCGTCGCACATCCACCAAATTCACTGCAAGAATCTCATCGCCCACTTTCAAACAGCCGCTGTTGTAAACGGCCGATTCCAGAGCTATCCGGGATATGAAGACTCCGTCTGTCCTCGTTCCACCGTCTCCCTCCCGTATGTATAAGCCGAGGGTCTGTCCAGGACGTTTCACGATTTCCACAAGCTGAACTATGTGTCGGGAGTCCTGCAATCAAAAATTAATGTAAGGAGCAAATTTTTAAATTTAGATTTTACAATGGGCGGCAAGTAATGATACTAATATAATATTTTTTTTAATTTAAGCATGGTAACCTTGCATCAGATAGGAGCGTCACAGATTTCCAGACAAGTACACTATCCTACATGCACAATACTCACATCCACATCATAATAATATTTATTTAGAATTATGTTACACAAATTGTATTTACTATTATTGTATAAGTAATATTAATATGCAGTTATTTATTTAAGTATTTTTAGCAGCAAGATCGTCGTGCGCTGACTCAACCGGGCTCACTGAAAATCGGCGCCAGGGTTCACTACTGGTGTCCCTGGCTAATGCTGAGTGAGTCCGTTTGATTCAGGCATCGTAGCACATGTTGTTTCTGTGTTATTTCTTATTTTTTTATTTTTTATTGTTGTTTGTTTATTGTGATATGTTTTACATGTGATTGTGTTGCGGTGCATTGGATCAATAAATGTTTTCTTTCTTTCTTTCAAAATATAACACACAATAAGCTGCATGGTTTGTAAAAGAGTTATTGCAACATTTTTTATATCAAAATAGGTACAAAAAATGTGTATTGAAATTGTTTTAGAAAATTGACTATTGATAGTCAGTCACTGGGTAAGCAAGTTATTTTATTTGATCAGTTACTCAATAACCTATTAATGTCAATACCCTGCTATTATAAAGCTAAAATTCGCTAAATTATACGATTTGTTGTTGTTTTTAAAATAAACAAATATTCCAAAACTTCGTCAATTTCATACAATAAAAGAAACTTTGAAAAAGTAAATGTAATAACAAAAACATTACAAAATATATTTCATGATTGTACTCGTACAGCTCATATTAATTTAAACATATATATGCATAACTGTATAGCAATGGTGGCATATTACCAAATTCGCAATCTTGGAAAGCAAACGAACCGCTAATCCATTCGGAATCACGTTTACAAGCAAACAAGGCAGCGCAGGGTCACCGCATCCGCATCGAGCCCCTCACGTACGCAGTATCAAATCCTCAACATAACCGAACGAGCCAGATAAATGCAACCGTTCCCCTTTAAACCAGGTAATTCCACCGCTCCATTGACCCGGATTAAACTCGTAACCCAGCACGGAAAGCTGAAAGAAACTACTCCAGTGAACCCTATTGTCTGAGCTGGCCTAGATCTCGCGGAATGTGAACGCAATCTAGGCCCACATTGTGGAACGCGGTTACCTCTCAGCTATGCGATATTGCAGCTTCCCGCCACCGATATTTCGTATTGATGACGTGAAATGCAAACTCTGGTTATGGTTGAATTGTTTACAGCCAATAAATACGTGCCGTTTCACAACTTAGGCGACCAATATTGGAGTCAATTGGTACGTTAAGCCTCAATAGTATCCATGCTACTCAATTGTATATATTTTATGTTCTTGGTTTCACAGTTGATAGGTATAGGTACTTAGTATACGTTATGTTAATACCTAATATCAAAACCCTCTTGTTTTGTCAATCTTGATAGCGTAGTGAAGAAACACCCTACCTATATATATCTGAATGAGTAGTAATACGAAGTGAAGTTTTGTAAAGGAGTCAAATCGTATACTTAGGTTTCGGGTGATACCAGTAATTGCATGGAAATATGTGTCTCATGTAAAAAACAGGCAATGTTTTAACCATGTAGGGAAAAAACCTTATCTAAATTATAAAAATTACCTGCAATGCAAAAAACTTCTTGGCGGCTTCAATATTGTTCCGGCCCACTTGTCTCAGTTCCAGTATACGCACGATCATCTCGCCGCGGCGCTCGACCGCCTGGAAATAATTTTATCCACTGTTATTTGATCATTATGTATAATATTTTGTATCTCAAATACAAGTCCCAAAACATATACTTTGAATCCTCGGCGTGATATAAAATAACTGAACTTAGCGCTTTAACATATTTGATAACCAGGAATTAGAGCGGCCCCTGGTAGCGCCGGTTCACGTAGTAGCTAATAATTGAACTTAACATCGAGCTTACTCAAAGGACAGTAGTAATATTATTAGGTTTTGCTTTTACCAAATTTCGTGAATATAAATCCATTCTCACCTCGAGCGCCGCGGCCGTGGTCGAGTCGTGGTCATTTTCAACCATCTCAATCTGCCTAAAAATTTCATTGCTTACACCTGACACCTGCAACAACATTTAAATTTATTATAATCAAAAATTAAATTTATTATTATCAAAAATGGATACATAATTATACAATAAATATCCTACGTGGTGGGTCATAATTATTACTGGGGACTCTAGTACCTACTCAGGCTGTCTTTTTATTAAGCTTTACTGCGATGGCATACAATAATATCCAGAGTTGGACTAAGACTTTTCCTATTTATTTTCTATGTTTTCATTGGTTGTTCGCCAAAGCCTTGATCGCTTTTTGACGGGATGTAGCATCTACGTTTTAACGGGATGTAGCATCTACAGTTGTAAGTGTACTTCCATTTTATTAACAACAAACACTAAACCAATTTACGTTGAAGTATAGTTTAACGCTCTCTATATATTCAATATACCAAGTCAATATTAAATAAAGTCTACTTTAACTTTCTGTTAGCAAAAATAAACAAATTCACAACTCCATAAAGCGCAGGAAATGCATCATAAATACGAGTCAATGCAAGAGGAAATTTTTCACAACTCCCTCGAAGTACGGAAGTTACAAGTTTTGATCAGTTATTTTCGCAATGGAGAATATTTATATGGTACTACAACATACAGGTACTGATTTAAATAGGGTGTCATCAATCTATATAATTTGTATTTTTTTTTTGCCAGGACTTATTTTTATTCGTTTATGATTTTCGAAACATGAAAACAATAAAATCTGTATTGTCTAGTTGTTGGAAAGTTAATATGTTAGGAGGAGCATATAGACCAGAAATCATACAAAAACTAAACATAAAGTAGAAATTCCACTTATAAGTGAACTTCCGTATTGAGTAGCACACTAGTCTCGTTTTAACTACCTAATATAACAGAATATTGTATACAAGTCAAAACTTGTCAGTTTTTATTTATTTATTAAATCATTTATGCACACAGTTATACAATAAAAAACAGGTACATGGAAAAAATTGTACAAAGCTTATTTCATTATGAAATTTCTTCCAACAGGCCTAAAAAAAGGAAATTAAGTGTGAGAGGTAGACAGTGTGCACACATATACTGCATACATACACATACATACACACACACACATATATACATAAAAATATACACACATACATATACATACATACATATACACATAATACATACAGAGGTTAACAAATAATATAATAAATACATTATTTATATATTAGTCAAAATATAAAGAAAAAAAAATTAAATTTAGAAATTATAAAAATATAGATAAAGGTTTTTAAATTTCAACAAAAGCACTAAAACTTAATATATTTATGGATTTTTAAAACACAATTATATTATGGAATAGAAGAAAGATAGTATTCTTTAACACGACTTTTAAATAAGGAAATACTACTGCTATCGCGAATATTACATTGTAAGGAATTCAACAACCTCACTGCAAGAACGGAGAAGGAGTAAGAAAAAAAGTCGGATTTATGGCTGGAAATTTAAGTGAAGAACTCAGGTGGGATCTACAAGGAAAAGTTAATTCACGTGCGAAAGAAAACCGTTTTTAAGATACGTTGGATAAGATGGATGGCTTTTGTTAAAATACAAACTCTACATTATTAAATGATAACATTCACGATACTTTCATATGTTCTCTAACTGGGACTTGTGGCTAAACACTCTCATCTTTTCGACTTTTCGGACAATCGGGTGATTCAGCCTGAAATGTCGTGTTCAAAATGCGAAAAGTCGCACAAAGTAACGTTTCTCCGCTTGAATTTACCTCCAAGTTATGCACCGATCAACGCAAAAAGCTATACTCACTAGACCACGGAGGAAGATACAACAATATATTTTTGAAATTAATCTAAAGAATACAAGTCATTGTTAAAACCCGTTATGGTTAAAGTAGGGCTTTCTGCCGAGTTCAATAATAAAAAATAAATTATAAAATATATTTTCATTAATAATGTTTTACTTTAATCTAGTTTTTAGAACCTCCATTTAAGCAAAAGAAGCTTGTGTTAGGAGGTTTTGCTCTTCCATATTATGTTAATATTAGCAGGCTACAAAGAAACTTTTTTGTTTTAAAGTAACAAGCTTAAATGTGTATGTGAGTATGGGTGTGCGTGTGTGTAGTTACTAATGTTCCAAATGTGTCTTACCTTTCGGAAGTCTGGTTGTAGCACGCAGGGCGGCGCGTGGTTGGCGCGCGGCGGCTGCGGCAAGCCGGGCGGCGCGCGCCCCGGCGATGCCGTCAGGTCCGGCGCCGCGCGCCCATTCTCCTATGACAAAAGTCGTCAATCAATCTACCAATACATGAAATTTTATTTTTTTACTTATACGTATAAATTGTGTGCACGGCACAGAGGGATATTATAGCAAGTATATGAGGGGGTCTAGATATACGAGGACCACAAATTTCACCAGCTTCTACCTATGCGTAAATGATATACATCAACTAGGAGGCAAAATCATCTTTGTACCCAAATTGATGGATAATTAGACCAAGGCATATTCAATTATCCGAGTGCCTATCAGAGAAGATATCGAACTTTGCATAATAACTTTATTAAGTTAAAGATTGTCACAAGATTATGATTCGCATTGCATACATCAATAATGTTCATGGTAACAAAGTAGTTTTTGCTTTCGTATTAATTTTTTTTTTGAGAAAAAATATTGAATTTTACTAAGTTACTTTGATAAAAGATTTTCCATCTTGTGAATAATTTATCTTTATTTTTGTGATAGTTTTGTTTTGTTTTCAACAATAACATTAAGAAAGTTCATCCTCAATAATAATATAATAGTTTTGGCACATAAAACCATTTTTTCATTAGAAATCAATGATTTACTTAGTTTAGTGGTTAAACGCGTAAATGTTGTTTTTATACCCTAGTTTTCTATTATCTTAGATACCAATACAATATCATAGAATTTAACAATATATACGATTTGGATAAAATTGAACTTCATCATCATTATCATGATGAAAAAAATAAAAAATTTAAAAAAAAATTGAAGTTACAAATACATTATATTCAGTCTTAGATTAATTATCCCATCAGAAGAGTACAAGCAAAAGTAAGTTCTTTTTTTATTTTATTATGCCTGTCTCAACTCTAGCGAGCCAAACAACTCCACTTCACTCTCAAACTGTGAGAAATCTCATCGAGCTAAACTCTAATTTAGGGCTAAATTCTTTTCCAGTTCTAATGACCCATTACATTAAAAATTGGCAATATCATGAAGTAGACGGCTTTCATCTGTTCTTTTTGAATTATAGAGATCACAAGATTCGAAGAGTATGTATAACCCCTGACTATGTCATAAATCTATATGAGTACCATGACGATGCATATTTGGTCTTACAAGGAACCAAATAATCTTACTAGCTACATTGGGTTCTTCCCAAAATACAGGAGTGCATGATAATCTTATTTCCAGCTCTGGAGTGGAAAATTTAATATCGACCCTATCAACCAGTCAAGTAATTATAAGATCATAGTTTGTTCAGATTAACCGTAATCTAAAAAAAAGAAACTTAGTAGTACTAAGTGTTGTATGCCTATTTAGAGGTATTTTGTACATCGATATTATATATGTGCCCTTGCATAAGAATTATGCGATAGAACAGTTAATTAAATTACCATTTTAATAACTTTGTAGAGATTGTATGAAATATTAGAAGCACGTGTAAGCTGTAAGATTGTAACGTTAAATAATTAATTTAGAAAGCGTGGACGTGAACTTGTCTATATATTTAAAGTAGTGTTTAGGTATGTACTCTATAGTTTCATATTTGTGATCGTTTAATTTCATTATAAGAACTGTAACATAATTGAGTTTGCAGTGGGTGCGATTGAAAAACGTTAGCATTTTAAATTAATTCTCTTGAAATTATAACATGACAAAAAGCTTTCAAGTGCGATGAAAAAATCTTGCCGATTCAGTGAACCAAGTAAAACGTTTAAATCAAAGCAAACGGAGGCACACTCACTGCACCCGCACACAGTCTGGTAGGGCATGTCGGAAACTCCATTCTCTTTAGCAAAGCCGCGTCACGTACCATCAATCACATTATGACAGTGGCCTATTTCTCCATGGTCTCTGTACCCGTTCAAAAGTCGGTTCCTTTACGAATGCGTTAAAATTTGGCGGTCGATCGAGTGCGACGGGGTGGGGCGTGGTAGGGGGCCGTGACCTACTTCTGGGGTCCTTCCCGCGCCCGCGCCCCTCGCGTACGCACGAGGTCACTGTACTGCAGTTGCAGCCGAATGCCGCAGAGGTGACTGGACTTGATCCTAGTGTGTTCTTGCATTCACAGTAGTACAGAATGAAGGCTCTGACGCATATGCGTGTGCGGACGTCATTCAACGTTTGCACTCTATCAACATTGTATTATTGACGTATATACATAGATCAACAATGAACTAACTAGATGCAAAATCACGAAGAAACATCAACCAAAAAATTTCCGAGCTCCATTCGTATAGTTATTGTTATATTTATAACGTAAAATTATTCATTTCAATTTGACCCTAAGGCGTCATAGAGAGAGTACAAAATCAAAAGCACGAGCACACTACTATGTCATTATGACATGTAGCGAACGACGTGAATATGAATGAAAATTGGGCCCAACTGACGCGCAAGGCGGATTTTTGCCGCGGAGACTTTTTGAGTGAAATTGTATATAGCAACATATCATACAATATCATCAATGAATTGAATTAAAATATATTATTCCATTTGCTCAGTTTATTATAATCAACCAATAAGGTCATCATGGGATAAAACACCTTATTATCGGTCAATTCTAATTTAAATATAGTTAATTGAATCAAAACCGATATAAGGTCATAATAAGCTAAAATAGGAAATCTTTAGGCGCCTTGTTGGCTAAATATAATAATAAATTGTCAATTATTATGATTGGAATAACTATTTACAATGATTTAAAAAAATACTATGTTTTCTCATTACCTGTTTAATTTAATCTTAAACAGCGACCACACCGCCTGTGTAGTAGTTCATCTTAAATTACTAATTTGGTTTCAATCAATAAAATCAATTTGGTTTCAAGTGGACATAAATTCGAATAAAAATATTTGCCTTCGTTATAAAGATGGCTCTATGGGTCTTCAAAACTAAGAATGAGTATAGCCTCTAGTTATGTGTACAAAATACATTTAGCAGTCCCTATTATTCTAAAGAAGTCTATCCTTGTCAAAGAAATTTGTAAAAACAACCGTGAATACATTCATACGTCATACAACTAACAAGAATAAAAACATTGTATGAGCATTGTATTGTATTGTGAACAAAAATTGTATGAGCGTGAACATCAACACTAAAAGCATATTCATTCTTGAAACAACATATTTTTCCCCGTTCAAATATAATTGTTTTGGTAACAAGATTCAAAACGCTGTTCATACACAAATCGCTAGCAATGTTTTATTCAGAAAATACAGACAAATAAAGGCCTTTACAACATAAAGCCGATTTTTCATTTCACGGGAGCACAGTCGAATCACCCTTCCATCCCGAATACAACAGAAAACGAGTTTTAAACGGAATAAATCTGATTATAATCCGCATTCCATCGGACGTGACTTTTTTTGTCATTTTTTGTTAGCATGACCCTGCAAACACAGTAACATTACGAATTTCACGAACATGCAAAATGAAATCATGTTGCATGAACCAAAAGAACCATTTTGTATTGACGTTGGATTTTAATATTCGACCGTAATAGAAACGTGGTCTGAGAAAATAGACTACAGTTAGCTGTCATGCAATATCTCAGCAGCAGAGATTAAAACAACCAATAGTGAACGGCAAAAGTAATTGCGCCTGGAACTAAAAAGACAATTGCTTGCCAGGTAAATCATATTAGAATCCGATAAATTGCTTTCAACCTGCAACTAGTTAATAAAATAACTTGACGATCGGGCTTTGCTAAAAGGATATATTTTTACACGGTGAATATTAGATCACAGTGAGTCTTACAAGTGAATGACTTTACTTTTTAATAATGACTCCTAAAGGCGTCAAAAACAATAGATTTTCTATTGTGTGTGTGCGTGTGTGTGTGTGTGTGAGAGTGTATGTGTGTGTGTATGTGTTTGATTATCAATAAAAGTCTCATGAAGTAATAAAAATGTCCATGCTTCATAAATATTCCGTAATCAACCATGTCTCTTTCTCTATACAATAATATATCTGCAATTAGAATTGAATAAAAAAAACTTTATTTTTATCTTATGAAAACCTTTATTTTTGTCTTATGAAAAATAACGAACGGTTCCTGTTTGTGGCACTAACAGTCTATGTTAGCTACGGTCGTAACGCTACGTACACGTATGCTACGAAAATATTGGCTACGAAATTTTTTACGCTTCTAATTATTAAATTGGTGCGGCGATGTGTGCAAGATATTTTCAAATCCCGTTTAAAATTCAATTTGTTATTTGTAAAAACTGATAATTTTATGTTTAAATAATTATTATTACTTCCAAATTTTTATTAGAGTTCAAACTCGTTGAGGCAATAGTAAAGAAACTAAGTCCAATTTTCTTATGCTTTGCGAAAACTCCGAAAGACTACGAACGAACAATGCTCTCTAGCAGCGTATCACAGTTACGCTGTGGCCTGGATACGGTATGGTATTATTCTATGGGGAAATTCAACGGATGTGTCAGCTGTATCCATAATGCAAAGCGATGCCTTAGAATTATAGCACTTTCAGAGAAAAAAGATTCATGTAGATCATTATATACAAAATATGGACTCCTTACAGTGATAGGTTCATATATTTTTGAGCTATATCGACTCATCAAGAGACATCCAAGTTATTTTTGCAAAATTGGGGATAAGACAAGTGGCTACGTATCGCGCCATCGTAAAAACGATTTAGTAGTACCTACAGGCAACCTGACATTATTTAAAAATGGATCATACTATATGGCCATTAAGGTATTTAACCATTTACCTAATAATATAAAAGCCCTACAGTCCAGTAAATTTGATTAAAGGTTTTATTAAATTTGATTTAAGTAATAAATTGTTGTGATGGCGTATTATTATATAAATTTAAGTTTAAATTATTAAAAATATGTCATCTTTTTATGTTTAAATGTTGTAATGCCCTGATAGGGTCATGTTGCAGAATGTAAACTTATCAATTTAAGAACTTTATGTAACCAACATGAGCAATAAAGGACATATGAATATGAATATTAATCAAGCAGACACTCCGACACGGTTGTAAGTAGCAGCTACCGCTCAATACATCCGTGAACTTGAAAATGAACCATAGTGTACTAGCAGGATAAGCCACAGTATCCAACAATATCACTGCCCGTCTCACCCTTCAACCAAAAATACAATTAAATTAAAATCATTACTATAACGGCTGGAATAATAGGTGAGATTGAGATAACGCCACGCCTAGAATCTTATACACCTTCACTAGGTTGCATATGATAATACTTACTTTCTGATTATTGCATGTCAATCCATCAAAAACTTGGTTTCTAGAATATTGTCATTAAAACTTTAATATTAAATACACACATCGGGCAAATGATTTACATATTATTAATACCAGAACTATTCTACCATTCTCATTAAACACAAACTACTGGCGGCACCTATTTGAATAAAGTTCGCGGTAAACTTGTATGCTGAACCCCTTGAAAGGATTTCCGAGAAATATGCCAAACATCGTCTTTGTAATTTAGCTGGCATGTTCCGTTTATACAGACATAGTAAATGTTGTCTCCGTTACATTCAATCGAGACTTCGTTACTAAGCTATCTACAAGACGATCTTTATACATACATGGGATGAGCTAGATAGCATCAAAGACTTCTAAATAAATGTTTGTATTGAAGTCTTTGGATAGCATGCCGATGACGTCACATTCATCATCATCGGTTCTGCGCTCTATGAATCCTGTCTACTGCCACTTCAACTTGTTAATCTTGTGGGCTAAGTCAATCACTTTAGCGTAGAAGCGTAGAATTAAATATCCTAATTACAGTATTTATTTATTTAAAAAACGCACTATTATAAAGGCTGAACAATATCTTATAGAAAATATGTGATGTTTACATGAATTATTTAGTTTTTCAAGATCAAATCGGACAACTGATCATTGTATAAGTTGCTAATTGCAAACCTTACGAAAGCACCGTCATTGTATTGCACTCTCGCTAGAAAATATAAAAGGGGATGCATAAAATTTTACTTAGTAAATAGGAAGAAAGAAAATATATTTATATAGTGCAAATAAAAGTACGGATAAGTATAAAAATGTATTTTTTAATAATCATGTGAAGACAAACCATTAAAGAAGCCCGGTTTTCTCCAAGACGTGAACTGCTCAAACATGGAGTCGCAAATGGAATATTACGCTCGTAAGAATTTAATGCGTTTGCAGCGTGAGATCTGGAGCGCAATGTCTTGACCTGCCTGCACCAGTTTACGAGTGTTACTCACAACACTAGGCGTCTTAACCTAAGTGCTAACTGCCTGAGAAGGAAATAAAACTGAAAATACGACGCGGCTTATTAGGATGCTCTCATTAAAACGATGATGAATTTCTGAGGTTTTTTCTAGTAACAAAAGTACTTCAAAGTCTATTTATTCCGTGGTAATTACTGCCTTTTAGAAAAGCTTGCTTTATATAAACATTCCGAAATCAAAATACTCTTGTATCTTGGTTCTTGAGGTTTCTTGAAACCATGTTCATCATTCACTATTTCTCCCGCTCTTATAAGTTACGTTTGATATGGATGTGTTTTAGACTGAATGGTGAAAAAGCCAGTGAGATTACAGGATGACTGTGACTTGCTTGATGCCACAAGTTATCAACTGGATTGTGATCCCTTCCCCTAGGTGCGCTTTTATCATCATCATAAGCTCATTAAATGTCCCCACCGAGAAGCACGAGCTTACCTGTAAAAGGTGTATAGGCCTTAGTCGTCCATGCGGACCTAGTGCGGATTGGCCGACTTTACGCACATCCTTTGAATCTCTTCGCAGGCGTGCGCAGGTTTTCTCACGATGTTTTCCACCACCGTAAGAGCGTCTGATAAACTATGTATAATTTAGAAAATTCAAATAGACATTGGTGGGACAATAGTGGTTGGATTTAGAACCTGCCCCTTGAGATCAAAAGGCAATAATTCACAACAATGAGCCACCTAAAAATAACAATTTTTTCCTCATTTTTTATTTCCTACATAAGTAAACATCTAACTCTGTTTTACCAATAAACTTATACATGAAACGTGACGTGTGGTTTGTGTTGCGTATACCGTTATCCCAAAACCGAGGCATTCCCACAGGAAAGTTAATGGCTTTCTGTGGCAATCTGACCGTCGAATCACGGACGGGAGGCAATCTAGTTAACTTATAACCATCGCCAAATCGTGGAACGAACGACTTTTATTTAAAAGCGAGTTTTTTTACATATACTAAATAGAATTTCACGCCTGAATGTTGACTGAGGTATCGTATTTTTACATTTTCAAATAAACCGTTTATATTGGACATTATAAATGTATAGCCGAGGTTTCGTTGGAAGCCCATAAATCATGCAAACGCCGACATTCAACGGCACAGATTAAAAATAAAGACAAACCAAGACGCGACGGTTAAATACGTAAGGGCGGCACATAAGTACAAATCGATGCTAGACCGTACTTTGAATCGATATGCGTACTACGACCTGAATGAGCTGCGCGCGCCGACCGTCTTACGAAACGCGCATACAACCTGTTGCGTTACTACCCTACAACGCGACCGAGTTGAAAACGGTTCCAAATTCAGGCGCGAATTGTACCCCGCCGGCACTTTTCATTTGGCCGGGTTATCGAAGTCAATGCACCACGGCAACCTTCGGCTGCACTCAAGGGTGCATAGTAGTGGATGCAGATGATAATGATCTTCGTTAGCGTTATTGGGCGGTTGTAATAAAGTTTCCTATGTGCTAGTTTCGTATATATAGCTTATATGTTAATTATTGTTGTTGCTACCTAGAAAAATAACTACAATATTGAAACCAGCAACATAATAAATACGGAATAAGTTATGAAATATATAAGTAATAAGTTAAAGAAAGAAAGAAAGAAATATTTTTATTGGGCACAACATACAAAAATAAAACAAAGAAGTAAAGTAGGTAAGTAAGTATTTAACTAATGGTTAGTTAAATGTGAATAAAACATACATATAACTAATTATTATTAGAAAAAAAAACCTAGTGGCCAATCAGGTACAACCTCAGCATAAACTGCATTAGTAAGGGAACTACTGCAGAACTGATTTTCTGGCTGTACCTGTGGCGAGTGAGTCACACACAAAAAAATAGAAAAAAAGGGACATTAAAGTACAAACAGATAATATTAAAACAAGCACACAGCAAACAACTTAATTAAAAAAAAGAGAATTAAAAAAGAATACAATAAGTGGAACGGAACGCAACTATGCCCAAGTTTGACACTTAATATTTGACAGTGTATAGATTGTGGTCTTTGACAAATAAAAAATTAAATACAATTGATTATATAAAAAAGAACGTGTAAAATTTAATGAAACTGAAAAATTAGGCACATAAAAAGGAGCGATCAATTTGACAAAGGACACATTCGAAGAGAGCACTATCACTATACACACTACAATGAACAATAGGAACAGAGGATATTTAATTAAGGTTAGACAGAGACGGTAGAAGGTTCTCTCTCTCTCTTCAACCTATCGCAGTCCACTGCTGGACATAGGTCTCCCCCATTTTGCGCCAGATATCCCGGTCCTCCGCTTTTCTCATCAGCTCCCACCAGCGACCTTCCGCAAGCCGTTGGTCCAACGGGCCGAAAGGCGTCCTACGCTACGCTGGCAAGCGTTCGTCGCGGAGACGACAAGGAGACAAGACGCGATCTCCACTCCAGAACTCGTCTGCTCCAACGGCCATCGGTTCTTCGACATACGTGACCAGCCCACTGCCACTTCAACTTGCTGATCCGGCGAGCTATGTCGGTAACTTTAGTTCGCTTACGGATTAAATCATTTCTGATCTTATCCCTAAGAGAGACTCCAAGCATAGCTCGCTCCATTGCGCGTTGAGTGACTTTGAACTTGTGAACCAATCCCGCAGTCAGTGTCCATGTCTCAGCTGCGTATGTTAGCACGGGTAGGACGCATTGCTTAAAGACTCGTCTTTAAGCATTGCGGAATAGTTGACGTTAAGACATGACGTAGCTTACCAAATGCCGTCCAGCCCAACTGAAGGTTCAACAACAAAAAATCCCGGAAGCGCTGGAGGACACCACCGACGCACACCGTGACCGAAACCGAAACTAAAGTGTTCTAGAATTTTGAACCGAAGTTCGAAATTCTAGAACACTTTCAGTATTTGAGAAGGAATTTAGTCGTGCCCTTAAGAGTCTATCAGGGTTTTGAGTCACCAATTAGAAAACCAAAAATCCGAACCCATATCAAGAGAAAGTTTACAGTTTAATAATTAATTTCAAAACCTTTCAAGCAAGTATATGCCTGTAACAGGTGACTCTGCTCTTTTAATGGATGCATGGAGTGGATTTATTTGTAATTATAAATAATTACCAACAAAGCCATCACGCCTTTGTTAAATAAACAAGAATAGTAGGATATTAATATCGGTTTTCATCTGTTACAATACAGTTACACCAGTAGACAAGTGCTGATTATGGTGACCTTCTAATGTGTAATAAGCCCTGGCATGTAATGGCATGAATGCTTTTTCTCACTCACGAATTTAAATATAGCTATGACGTAAAATGCACCGCCAAGTTTAACACGACATTGTGACCAATCTTCAAGTATTTTTAACTCACATCAATTTAAATCTTACGTATTCTAAACTACATAACATAAGAGGTTACAAATAAATACGAGATAGTGGTAAATTTAAAAATCCCTACCACCCACCCTATTCTCCTCTTTACTTTAAATTCGTTTGACATACAACAAGATTATCTATAACGTCACGAGCAAAATAGCAAATGTTTTGCGTAGGCAGTGAAACCCACAATTGTACTATAAATACTTGTTATTTTAATGCCAACCTTTTATGCCACCCACGTTCACAAATTCATCAAATAACCTTACCGTAGCTTAAATTAAATTTTAAGGGAGAAAACATTATAAAAATACATTGCCTCATCAACTTTTAAAAAGGTTACCTAAAGCAATTAGAAAAAGATTTTAATGAACACAAGAGAAAACAGAATGATAAAATACTTAATCCGCATGGAAATCGTGGTGTGAAGATTATAGCAAAACCCCTCGCTATCAGAGCGGACTGCGGACACCCTAATTCCAATTTTAGATGGAGTAGAGAAGACGCTTAAGAAAATCAAAGTAAGGTCTGCTTGTAATTTATGTGCACGACCCTGATTCTAATCCTAATAACATTCATTATTCAGGGTGAAATGTTAATACCAAGCTGCTTACGAGAATGAGTCTAGACTAGTAGCCTTGATTATGCACCCTACCGCCTGCCCATAAAGCCTTTATCCGATGACGTCGGCGATGCATGCAAATAATGCAATTTTGAATTTTAAATCTGTGCACTGGTTTGTGAGTGACTAGTGATGGAGTTACGACGTCATAATGAAAATTTATCCATGTTAAAATATTCCGTACAATATATGTGCAAATTTTTCAAGACGTAACGCTTGCACTTTTGAAGAACAAGCCTTTTGAGATTCTATTAGTTCTTATATTTTTCTATTTTGTATTTATAACCGTTTTTTTAAACTAGCCCGGCAGTAACCTATACCAGTTTTATCGGGAAGTGCAACACCAACATAGTGTTATATTTACTAAATAAATATTTGAGTGTTGGCATCAAAATACATTCATCCAAGAACATTGTATGATTTTTCGGCAAAACATGAGATGTACCTGGCTAATGAAAGTAAAAGTCTGAACATTATAAGTATACAAACATAGTTGACCTTCATAAAGTTGAAACGTCTCTTGCATTATGTAAATATCTAGCTTTTGAATTAATGTATTATTTGAATATTTTGTTTCTATAGCCATGCGAATCACTTTACCTAGATGTAAAGTTTGTGTTGTCGGGGATGACATATTTAGGGCGCGTCGATTTAAACGATAACTTAAACTTGTAGATTTTGAAGATATATTTTTCCCAATGTAAGTCTTATATGTACTCATCTCGTCAACATTTAATAAGAAACTGATTTGTATGGGATTCATTATTTAAATTGCCAGTAAGAATCAGTTTAATAATGAAGATCCTTGATATTTAATTAGAATTCCAGAAACAATGGTATCATCTAAAAACTATATAAAAGTAAAATGTATCTTACATAAAGTTAATTTGACTAATTAACTTAAAAATTCATAACTTTATCCTAGCTTAAGGACTTTAATGCATGGCGTGGGTTGATCACATCTATTGGCTCCCGGATAAGATTAGGGGCCGGCCTACACTTCTTCTTTCGCTACGTGAACAACACTCTAGAACCTTAACGCCCCATCGGCCATTGGCATGTAGCTTGTTAAAAGAAATGCATCAACCTATTTCGCCTAAAAGTAGTCGTTATTGGTGACTAAGGAAATTTGACCAAGTGATAGAAAACAGCATCACTTCGGTTCAGCATATTCATGCGCCCATCAACCCGCCTGCCAAGAGTCTTGGAAGTGACACCTTATGACAGAAACCACTGATTGTTACTATTACGTTTTGCGCCGATGAACTGATGAAGGTGAGTGTTTTTATAAGTATATGAATATCGACTGCCAAGGATAGGTCCGCGTGAGAATCATTAGGAGAGGCTTTCGTTCAGCAGTGGACATATTACGCTGAAATGATAATGACGATAAATATAGATACTTAATCCGCATGGAAATCGTGGTGTGAAGATTATAGCAAAACCCCTCGCTATCAGAGCGGACTGCGGACACCCTAATTCCTATTTTAGATGGAGTAGAGAAGACCCTTAAGAAAATCAAAATAAGGTCTGCTTGTAATTTATGTGCAATACCCTGATTCTAATCCTTATAACGAACATTATTCAGGAAAGATATTTTTGCGGTAAAAGGTCAATACAATTTAATAAAAGCCTTATAACTATTTAAAATACAATACCATGAAAGTACCTACACAATTTGAAAATTGAGTTAGCAAAGCCGTCTAGACAGGCGCCATCGTTCGTCAAGTTAACTTTCATTACGTCATGGCAGGGTGGTGACGCAATCTACTCGTAGTCGATAAGGGAGGCTTAGGAAGATAGTGTTGTAGGCAAGTACAGCTTATAAAGATAGGATATTAAAACTCAGTACGTAACCCCATTGCAAACGTTCTTACATCATATTAAGTTAACAAATTCAGTTAAATAATAAATCTATGTATTCTACTTAACTACTGCTACTTGCCGCAGTTGGCTTTTAAAGATGCTTCAGACAAGTGACGAGCGTATATATATAATAGCTCTCAGCCTTTATTTTACATATATATGTATGTATGTGTTAAAAAAATCTAAATAAAAGCTATATACGCTATAGAGCGTATATCGTAAAGGTTTTTTAAACATGACATGTAATTCTTTTCTTTATATTCATTTGTTGGTCGATTCAACATGTTATATATACTCACAAAAATCTTTAAAACATTGCTGGTCATTTTAAAATATAAAGATAAAATTTTAAGCCATTTCAGTGACCTTTAACCTCAAGAAAGCCACAACACTAACGACATTTCAGCTTTTTAATAATGGTCATCTATCAAACGCCGTAATTGTTGTCTTTTATCATGGACATATAAAAAATACGGAGTGTCAATAATACATAAAATGTGTCCCTGAAATGTCAGCTGCTGTCTATGTCATTTTTTAAATTAATTTTGATGTTTTATACCAAAAGTATTATGTAATCGTATTGATCATTTAACTACGAATAGTAATTTCTGATTTATTTTTGATCACTTCTGCTTTGCCACCATTTTTCACGACTCGAATGACAGATGCGAGCCAAATATACCATACAGGAACGGACCGAATTTTGACACACTCTTGTTGTCAGTGAGTCTCCGTCCGTATATTTTTTGGATGTCCATGTCCTTTATAAATACATAATGTACTTCTATCAGTATTTGGAAGGTAACCTTGGGGTTCGACAACTACTCGTAGTCAATAAGGAATCGAATAGAATAATGAATAACAAAGGTCACTTGTTTCGTTATATGGATAAGTTTTAATGTCTGACTAAAGCCAAATTATTGATTTATATGTTTAAAGAAAAATGTTATTATGGACTGAAAAGTACATTTCAATATTCAACCTTTATACTTATTATCCTTATCCAATTGTTGCTAGGTAGGGAAAGATCGCATATACTCGTAGTGATGGTGTGCATTTTACGCGAAGTTTTATTCATCATGTTTTTTTTTTTCACGACCCATATGGTGTAATTGATTGAAAAGGTTCCATCCCCGGGCAATAAAGACATTTGTGGGTATGAATATGTCTGTTTGTATTGGTCTAGGTGTTTCCGATGTACCTATAATTTGCACATATTATTATTTTTCTAATAAATTATTATATTGGTAATTTTCTTTATAAAGTTAATTCATAAGTTGTATATGCCTGAAATGTAATATAATAATAATATTTTTTTGGAAATAAACAAATATTAATGTATTATTTTAATTTGTTATTATATATAAGTATTAAATATGAGTATCCTTTGTTGAGTGGGTACATATATATATATAGGTACTCAACAACAAATATATATATATATATATATATATATATATATATGGGCAATTCTCTGTAACGTCGTAATCGGCAGTCCCGACCTATTTTTTCAAAAAGTAAGTAAGTTATGAAAAAAAAACCACACTCAATTAAACTTTAATCCTTAAACTTTAGGGACCCAAGTTATCATAACCATAACTATTTTAAGTTGTTTTTTAGACTTGATAGAAGCTCTAAAAATACAGTCCCCTGGCTGTCCCTATCACTGCTTTTCTACATAGAATAAAGATATAATAAGAAATTATTGAATGTATATACGTTTGGTAGTTAATATCATAAAGAAAAATAGTTTAATTATATTATTTTCGTTAAAAAATTTCCAATTATGAATTTTATTTATTTTGGTAAACTCCGGTAAACTTTGTCCCCAAAATTTTCAAACAGTCCCCGGCCAAAAATGTAAGTCCAGATTTCAAAAAAAATACAATGTTTACGAATATTTTTTTGAGTTAAACGAAACGCAATTGCTATGAAATTGGGAATCTGGCTGAATGCGCCGTTAGGACGCCGTCTTGTTTTGTGTCATAGCGTCGTTTGTGAGGTGAACACGCGCTTGTAACGCTACACTACACAGTCCTCTGGTAAGTAATAGTTTTGTATGTTAATTACTTTAATAATGTATAATTAATGTTTATTGTATATTATTTATGTCTCAATTGATTGGTAGATTCTTCATAAACTATTTTACCTCAGTTCTGTAAATATTTGTAAATCTTGTCAAAATACACAGTCCTCTGGCAACAGTCCTCTGCCTAAAATTGCAGCAGGAGACTGTTTTACTCAACAGGGGACTGTGTATTTTGCGTATGTGTTATTGTTTTTATGTACAATTTCGGTAAATTTATCCACTCGTCTATTTTATTAATGCAAGAATTTCCCAGGTATCATTAATTGCTTCATAATATAATTACATTAACTTGGCATTATTAATGAACCGAAATTAGTTTACACAGGTTGAACAACGCCCGATATAATATGGTTCCTAGCAAGAAAAAGTTATGCCGTGAAGAACTACTTCTGAAAAAGCGAGACGCAGAGCGATAACGTTATCAAAGATAAAAAATTACCACCAAAAGAGAGAAGAAATGAGATATAAAGAGAAGTTGCAGACCTAAAAGAAAAAGGTTTGCGAAAGTTAGTATAGGATATGACACCTCGTGAACACAGAGCTTGTGCCTTAAAGAAGTGGAAAGAACACTGTACCGTATACCACCGAGCCAAAAGACTGAGACTAAAAAGCTTCACAAACACTTTTGAATGGGAAAATACGCCGTTATCGGAGCTAGAAGTGGATACTCTGCCTTCAAGATCTGCCAGTCCAATATTTGAAGCTCCAAGCCCTGCAGTTTCTAGTACTAGTTTTTTGCAATGAAAAAACGAAGGCAAAAAGCGACGACAGAAGTTTGACAAGGAAAAAATGAAAAGATCGGACGTTTAGAGAAAAGACTTGATAAGTATAAAAAAAGATTAGCGAGATTTGAAAGAAAAAACATAAAGCAAGTTGAAGATGCGCCTAAGAAAGAGATAATAAAAATGTTAGATGACCCTGATCAAAGCAAAGAAGTAGTCACGAAAGCGTTGTTTGGCGACGTCATTAGTAAGTAGCTGAATGAAAACTATTCCACATTGAAACGTACCAAAGAGAGACAAATCTTTAAAAAAGTTGTTACTGGTAGTGGTCTTCAAAAGTACAAGCACTGGATACTTATGAAAATGAAGTAATTGTGTAGACCCGGTAAAAATTGAATCTTATTGCCTTAAAAGTACATGTAGCTAAACAGCGTAAAATACCTGATAGTTACAGAAGAGCTGTTCAGATTTTTTAACGAGGATAGTAATAGTAGTATGGCAGCCGGTAAAAAAGAATTTATTACTAGAAACACTGTGAAGAAGCAGAAGATATATCTTGTAAACACAGTTTTGAATCTAAAAGATTTTAACTTTTTAAAAATACTAGCTACTAAACTTTTTGTCGACTTCGTCTATTTTGGGTTGTGAAACCAAAAACCCAAAACCGCAATACATGTCTGCATAGTTCACGGTAACATGGACATGAAGCTTAGGGCACTAAATGTTTGAAATGAACACTTCCAGTATAACCAAAACAGCCCATAACAATTTTGCAAAAAGATTTACAGAAATGTTAAGATCACCAGCGAAATATTGTTTACCAATATAAAAATGAAAGATTTGAAGTCACATTTCAAAGATCGTGAAGTTCTGATCCATGTAGATTTTAGTGAGAAAGATTGTACTATGTACGCAGAAGAAATGCAGGTCTTCATTTCGGCGGATCTCGAGCAGAATTGAGTCAACTGTCACGTTCAAAACAGTCCCCTGATGTGTCAAACAGTCCCTGCCATGATTTTTTGGAAAATCGCTAATAACTCGAAAAATAACAGAAGTTTCAGTGGACCTCCTTTTCTATCCAAATTAATAGTTAATTTTCTTGGAAGTAGAATAGAATATATTGGAAAATTTAAAAAAATTGCCAGGACAGCATTTGTATGGACCTGTACGCGCTTACAGAGAATTGCCCATATATATATATATATATAAAAAAATAGGGATATCACAGTCAGATCCTTTACTTAAGAAGTAAGGTAAAGTTTATAACTTAAGTGAATGGAAACATCTTTGGTAGGTACAGTTTGCTTTAACGAAGGGTAAATCTTATTAAATCGAAGTTGTCTTTAAATGCAAATTAGTTGATGCTCCGTCTCAGACTTGTTTAGAAGTACGTGCCACTCTCAACAATCGAAGGCTTATCGAAAACCTTTAATTGAAGTTTCAATAGCTAATTCCAAGCATTTAGAAAAACTACTTCAATACTTACTTTTTTCTTTAGTAGGTCCAGTTGTGTTTATTTTTTTTATTCGTAGGGATTATTATTATCATTTACTAGTTGAATAACATATAAAAAGCGGGAAATATCTATCCACTAGTAAGCACCACAATGGAAAGCCAGCTAGGTCAACATTTTTAACTCTTTTAATTTACCTGACGCAATTTAATCCGTAAAATGGACTGGATTTTTTCTACGTGTTAAAATCAAAACTTAAGTAACACAATACAACCAGACCTATTATTCTAAAAATGGTACGTTCTTTTGCTTCTTTAAAATATGATGAATCGACGGACTTAAATAATTCTACTCTAACAATGTACAATAATAAAAAAATATTATAATAATTGTTAGAATATTCAACAATATTCATTTATGTAAAATACAAAAAAAAAATCAATATTGTCAAACATGTACTGCCTTTTCTAAAATCAAGGATACGGAATTCACAATACAATGTATCCTTATATAATACGAAACAAAGCTTCGCAAATACCGCATTCAAGATGAAACATTTCAAATATCTCCAGAGATTTGTGTAACACGCATAATTGTATCTGCTAAGAAAAACGATCCTGTTAACTCTGAAGAAGTTATTTTATGCCGCATTTCTCTATTTGCATAACAAAGGAGTGAATGGGGCCATCGTAAACAATACGCATTAGGTGGATCTACTTAAGCAAAAGGCTGAGGAGTGTCTTTGTTAAAAGTTTGTTGTATGCCTGCGCCAAGTGACGACTACTTGAGCCGAAGTGAGCTGCAAATCTTAATACATATTCGCTTAGTATACAAGCAGACATTAGGAACTTAAAACTTAACCGTTTGCGTTTGAATACTCCTTCAGTAACACTATTGAGATAATCATTACAATAGTCTGCAGTTAGTAATAGTCTTTATAAATTCAAGAAAGACCATACTCATTGCATTGAAAACAAAGTAAATTTTTGTAAGACAATCAACAAGAATAAGGTTTCTGCGTTATGATTTGATATAATGTACCTATTTTTTCCAAAGTAAGTTTTAGTTCCAGTGTTAAATATGCAACCTCTTTTATGACAGTCCTTGTCATATGTAAAAAGCAAAAAAAAAGTATTTTATTCCTATTTCTAGTTTGGGTTTGGGGTGGCTAATAACGTGTTCAAGATAAAATTGAAATTGTCGTCTTTAAATGTAAAACGTCTAAAGCTCAGCATGACATACCTCCCATTCCAAAACAGATTTTTCTATTCTCTCGTAACAAAAGTGTGGAAGATTTTGTGATAGGTGATCAGCTACTAAGCACACTTCAGCAAATTTATTACACTGAGATTCACCAGCTATATTCAAAACAAATTTAGTAATTAGCATTTATATTATTATTGTAAACAATCGATAAAATAATAAAACCGTAACTAAAATGGCAATTAGTTTACATTTATATGGGGCGGTCAATAATTTTATGCTATAACATAACTAAATTAAACATAACTATAGGTACCTATACTTATATAAAAATAAATCTTAAAAGTAAAAAAAGCATGCCAGCTTGCACCACAGAATTTACATTTATACGAAACCAGATGAGGCAGGCAGAGAACCGTTAAAAACAATCCTAAGCCTATGATTACAAGAAATACACTTAAGTACAGTATGATGTGGTCTAAAATAGTAAATTATAGCATTCTTGTTACCATGTAAGAAAACAAAATGATGTAACTTATTTAATGGAAATTTTAATTTAAGCATAACCTGGGTGTTATCTGAAAATTGTATATAATAATCATACATCCCATAGTAATTGCTTCTTACAAAAGCGGAATAAAACTGTAAATAAGATTTATCAGAATATAACTTAAATCTATTTACATTATAAAGGACAGACAAATAACATGGACTATTTAAGCATGTAACATGTTGGTCTTCTAGAGACAATTCATCACATGATATCCAACCGAATGCAGTATTTATAAATGTAGGCATATTAGAACCTATTTCTAATTTACCCTCCCTAATACATTTTGCAAAGCACGAAACACCAAGTATCATATCGCTCTCCTTTGAGACGTTGAAATCAGGGTCGGCTAAAGGCACATGAATAAGAGATGGTAAAATATTTTTGGATACAATTACAGGGGGGTCACATACCATAGTCGCATTACATGACTGCGAATCAAAATGTAATAAATCATCACGTTGTTGTATAGTCTTGACATTAGCTACTTCTTCATGACATGACAAATCTAATGCGTGGCAGCGCTTGTTGAAAATTGAATCACTTGCTCCTGAAGCTGAAGAAAGCCTTAAGGCTGTACTCTGCTCACGTATTTGAATACGAAGCCCTGTAGCACATAGATTCCACTAACATGCCCTCAGCGCTCTCAGTCAAATCTAAGGATTCCAAGTTCATGTTCACATCCTCTAGTTCTGAGAAAAGGGAACGTAGCCTTTTGTCAGCAATATCTAGGGCGGCGGAAGATCTTACATTGGTGATGACCCCAAGCTCATTCTCCACAAATGTAATTTGGCCTTTGATACATCTCCTTTTCTCTATAAATATTTGCTTTACCTGAGAAACATCGCTCCTAGCGTCGTCGAAATTCTCTCCAGTGTGCGCCATTTCGTAAAATAGTATGAACTCTTCTGGAGGCTCGAAGGACCATAGAAAATATGTGGAGATAAAGAATACTCGACTTATGAGCGAAACAACTCTTGGTAAAATAAAATAATATATTAAAAGAAGAAAACACGTCTGCCATTTACAATAGTGAAAGAGAAGAGAGAAAACACAATCAATTAATAATATATTCTTTTTACATATGACAAGGACTGTCATAAAAAAGGTTGCATATTTAACATCCAGCACGTTTTAAAAAAAATAGTCCTCCACCAGTTCCCAAGTTATCAAATTTCTGAAATATCTCGGCGAATTAAATGGTGCATATTTCCATCCTAGTGGTAAAATATGACGGCCGAGTGCGCGGTTTAAAGGGCATTCGCTAATCCGAACGTTTAGACTCGTTTATCGTAAATTTTCTACCAGTAACGTTATTTCATCGTACATTACCATCGTTCGTTCGTAAATCCGATACATTACGGCCGTTTTCTGTGAATATTTTACCACTCAGACAATGTCGACGTTGATACTTAATATTGTATGTTAGATGAAGCAGACTTTTTGAAATCGAGCTTCGATGAAAATACAAAACATAGTTATAGATTAAGGTATGTATTATTTATACTATTAAGAGATCACTGATAATAGTGATTAGCATGTCTTGCAATATTTTCATAGATATTGCAAGAAACTTCAGTCATAAATATTTCATCAGGCGGGATTCAGTCCGTAAAATTGACTATGGTTTAAAGTGTGCGAATCGCGAAGCTTTGAAATAGTACAGGAATATCAATATTACTATATTCCTAAATTATCGATGATAACCACTAAACCCACATTTTAAAAACGTCAACAAATATGTTGTTTCAATTTTATTGACTTAAGATCAAGGAATATTACAATACTTTATATAAATATATTTGGAACTTAACAATCACAAAACAATTATAAAACAAGTGCAGCCTTTGGATAATCCATCGAGTCGTTTGTATAGTTATATTGCATTCACACCTCCAACGCTTGGAAACCCTACAAGTCGGGATTACCAGATGACTTTCAATGTGACTTAATAGGTGACTCACCGCCGACTCATTTTGTTTTAATTTTCACAACAACTTTTCCTAACATATAAGGTTAATCGCTGAACTATGACAAATTGAGACTCAATAGAAAATCTTATGCTAGACGTCTCCTGGAGCTGCCGTTAGCCGTAATAGACTAGGGACTACTGGACAAAAGAATGAAATATCGAATAATAATTAAAATAACAAGTTATAATTAGGATTATGTATAGAAATCATTTTTTTATGGTATGAGTGTACAGGTCTGTCAGGACGCTCACCAGATGGTAAGTGATACGCCTAACCATAACAGAGTGACATTGAGGAGACCAACAACTAATAGACAGATATTATTCTCCATCAATGCCGCACTGTGCCCGACACCCGTGCTCTTATACCCAGTAATTTCACTATCTACAGTGCCCTCATCCCGAAATACAAAAGTACATTACACTCCTGTTTCACGGGACGATATACGGCACTGCGGTGATACCTACCTTGATGACTCAGTATCAAGTCTACCACCTAGTGAGTGAATTTTATAACATTTTACTAAGCGCCAATAAAACAGTTACAGTGTCCTGTAAAAACGTGATGAAACAATATTAATTAATAAGAATTTTAATCATATTTACAATAAATTTAACTAGTAATCAATGTTATATTCTTTTTCACAATTTTGAAGTAAAATATTGAATAATGGGTCTAAAGATTTTCATAAGAGAGAAAATTCTATTAAAATAGCCATGTTTTAGAATTGACACTATATGGAGCCTTTTAAGTGCCAGGCACCGTACCGTGAAATAAGTGTACTATAGTGTTATAGAAGGAGGATACTGTGGCTAGTTAAATTACTCGATGTAAGACACCTGAGATATTGTGTAGTCTTGACTGACGGGGTCAGAGAAATCTTGCCGGAATTATAACTATCTAGTTATTAGTTAAATACATCTGCTTTGAACAGGTATATTACCTGCTAATTTATAATAACATGTAAGATTTTTTTACACGTTCAGCTCAAATGTCCTCATGATCGTTACAAAGTGGTTCGTTAAAATGTCACGTCGCGGCCATTATGGGCGAACTTTGAGCGTTGACGAACTAAAATCTTTAGAGGTTTGCCTTACTTAAAAGGGGTGTTCGCTCATCATTAAAGTGACATTTTAATGTACATTTTAAAGTTTAAACAATGATTTTATGTTCGATTTTATAAATGATTTTTTTAGGAGTAACAGTACTGACTACTCAGATAAACAAAAAACTAACTGGATGCATAATCTCAAAAGTATCCGCGACAAATTTGGCCCATAGCGCTAGTTGGGCAAAATTTGCATTCATAGTCACGTCGCTCGCTACATGTCAAAGTGACATAGTAGTATGCACGGGCTTTTGATTTTGTACCCTTTTAATGACGCCTTAAGGTCAACATTTTAATATATAACTTTATGTCATAAATAAAAGAAAATAAATATTCTTTAAACATAAAACAATAAGTCAACGTATGTGTCAAGCGGCTCGGTCATATTTTGGTTGATTCATGATTGTGCATCAAGTTAGGTTATTGTTCAGCTCAGACTGACTGATTTAAATTTGTTTTAAAGTTCAGACTTCAAGACTTAACTTTTGTCTCATCAATTCCAGTCGGTATTACATTTGAAACTATATACTTCATACTGTAAAGTAACACAGCATTTCAAGCGTACTTTATCAGTTATTTTGTAACTGATATATTGGAACAATTCGACTCGTTATCACATCCAAAGCAACACAAAATTCAACAAAAAAGTGTTTTATCAATCTCTGACGCTTTCATCTCTTTGGAATTTGTAAGGTTTAAAGGAGAATTGAGCCTCTAATTTTACACGATAAGGTCGATATTTGGTTGCAACCGCCGAGTTCATTAGGGCACCTAGAGGCGGCTGGTGCCGACGACTGCCCCGCCCAGGCGTACGCTAGACACGCTTAATGGCATGAAAATCGTTTGTGACTGCTTTTAAGTGCTTTCTGTCATTAATCAGAGATCAAATAAGTTTCAAGGAAGGTTCTCATAATAAAGCCTTTAGGTTTGACCCATTGGCATAAAGGCGCATGTTTTGATAGCAAAGTGTTGCTAATAAGGAGCCGTGGAAATAGATTACCCAAAAGACGTACTTTTAAAAAGTATAGGTTTTTTTTTGAGAGAGTAGAACCTAACCCGCTGGATAAGTGTGTACAACACCAACGTTCGTTCATATTATTTAGTAGAATGTACCAAGGGCAGATAAGGTGGGCATGACAACTGAAAAAAAGTGCCAAAATATCTAACATAAAAATAACTATATCCTTGGAAATAGCGAAATTAGAGTACAATTATAACTACCCCTACTCTTCCTCGCTAAGAACCCAAGGTTGTGTAATTAGTGAAATGGGACGTTGAGCGTACCTGCCTTGATGAATGCAATATTGAAGTCGAATACATACTGTGGATTTTAACTATTTAAAGATCTAAATATATTTATTATATAAATATGTACATATCTTTTTTTATTTATGTCATAAGTGAATGGGGACTATCAGTGCGTTCACCTGGTGGTAAGTGATACGTCTAACCATGGCAGAAGTAGTATTGACGGAAAATAATAACTACTGTTGGCGGAAAACACTGCTTCGCCGTCACCCGTGACGACAGATGTTAGGTCTCTTAGACCCGATAATTTTACTAGCTACAGTGCCTCCATCCCAAAATACAGAAATGCGAAACCTTTCTATTTTTCGGAACGATATCTGGACACTACGGTGGTACTTTCCTAGACGACTCAGTACCGAGTCTACCATCTATTAAATATAATCTATAATATGTTAAATAAAAAAGTTACGGGTCCACTTTTATGTCTATCATGATGTAAGCATTGTGTCATATTGCTACAATTCAATTACATACAAAGATAAGTGATACGTCTATCGAAGCTCTTAGCCGAGTCCCTCGGGTCTCTCGAGATAAAAGCCTCTCTTGGGTTAAAGTAATTAGTTCGTTAAAAATGTACCAATGCATAGACACCCGCAGAATTGGATACGTGGGTCCGACCTTATAAAATAAGGGTTCAAATCCCTCAACATTGAAGCTACATTAATCAAGGCATTTGCCTAATTTGTAAAGCTTGTCCGAAATCTCTCGCCTATATTTGTAGATAGCCCTGAGTTGTGTACCCGTAAATAGAATTAAATAGTAGCAGATTCTTTAAAATCCAATCTCCTTCGAAATGGTTACATATCAAAAGTAATAGAAGAACAACTTTCATTACTAAATACTTCTTTTCGTTGAATTACAAACAGTAATTTGATAAGTAATTATCTTACTAATTACAACCAGTTAAGCCAGACACATAATAAGTAAGAAAGACTATTATTTGAGTTTTGATAATAACGCTATATTTATACGCTATTGTTGTACAAATATTAAAAAATTATCTCTTTATTATAAGCTTAAACACTTTAATTGGACGACCTATTTGGTGTTGCGGTTGAGAGGTCGGCCGCAACACCAAGGGTCCGGGTTCGATCAAACATTTGTGTGCATGAACATGTCTGTTTGTAATGGTCTGGGTGTTTTCTATGTATAATATGTATGTATTTACAAAAAAAAATGTATATATGTATGTTTATCCGTTGTTTAGTACCCATAATACAGGCTTCACGCTTAACTTGGGGCTACATGGCGCTGTGTGAATGTCAGTGGATATTTATTTATTTATAATTACATTTTTTTTTATTTCTTATAATAATTTTGGTTGATAATAAAGATTTCCCAGTATATACTTAAAGTAATAATATTAGCTCGAGCTACAATTTTAGGATAGCAGTCGTTCACACCCATCAATCCGCATTGAGCCCGCGTTGCGGGTTACGGACTTTTCTCTTCTCTTCATAGCGGGAAGGCCTGTGCCCTGCAGTGGGTCGTTATAGGCCGATGATGATGAAATTAAATAAATAAGCTGTCCTCCTATCAAGTACGTACAAAATAATGAAACATTTTAACAACGAACCAAAGCACCTGTGTATAGATTCCATTATTCATTCGCGTCCATAACTTCCATTCAGGTTGCACCTGGTTTTGGAGTACAATAAAATCCAATTTGAGTGTCGTATGCACTTATGCGGACTGCGACCAGATGTCTGTGATTATGGCTTCAATCCATTCATCCATACTGTGTGACCACTATCAGAATCTGCATTGAGAAGCAATTTGTCACCTCTGCCATTTTCAGCATAGATAAATCACATTGATTTGTGGTCGCATGGGATATTGAGTAGAAATTATTGGATCGATAGGGTATGATAAAATGAACTTTGCTGTCTTGTGCGAGCTATTTAGGTAGCTTTAGGGTAGTCACTGATTAGGTATGTTGATTTAAAATATTTATAAATATCCAAAAATATTCAGCACCACCAAACTACAGCGTCGATGGCTCAATGGTGAGCGTCGGTGGCTCAATGGTGTAGACTGTTGCCTTCCTACCGGAAGGGCGCAGGATCAAATCCCGCCACATACGTTATCTGACGCTCTTACGGTGAAGGAAAACATCGTGAGGAAACCCGATTCAAAGGTTGCGCGTGAAGTCGGCCAATCCGCACTGGGCCCGCACGACTAAGGCCTATCTATAAACCCTTTACGGGTAGGCTCGTGCCCCTCGAAGGGGACGTTTAAAGATGATGATGATGACCTAGCAACAATAGAAAGAAGCTCTTTTGTCAAAAATATTCAGGATACAGGACACCACACACTGGATGGCTATAGGGAGTATGAGCCGAAATCCACAGCTCATTTTACACGATCAATAGTTGTTGACAACAATCCTAAGACAGAAGATCGTTTTTGTACGACAATTGGTCAGGTGATTTAGACCAACGAGGCAGTATTTTGTTGTTATATACACAGAAATACCCAGTGCAATACAAACAATTTTCTATGTGTACAGAAAAAAAATGTGCTGTCGGACTTACAATCACACAGCGACATCTAGCCCACAGTTCTACGTGATGCTTTTAGTATGGGTACTAAACAACGGATAAACACACTTATATACTTTTTTTGTAAATACATACATCATAAAAACACCCAGACTAATACAAACAGACACACTTGTTTGTACTGCCCGGGGATCGAACGCGGAACCTTGGTATAGTTCAACGTCTCGACCATTACACCATATGGGTCAAAGTGTGGTTATTAAACCACAATGGTAGCATTGATAATATCAACTAATTATTACATTACATGAAGAATCATTAGTACTTCATGTAACTGCGTTCATAAAAAACGTTTCGACGCAACCAAAACGAGCTTCAAACCTTTGAACCAAAGCAAAGAAAAAATGTAATACAACTGTATTCAAAAATAAGAAATTTAAGAAATACTGATCATTTTCAATCCATAATAATATAACGGTATAGTTAATTACTTAAAGAGTCAGTCCAAAGTCAAAGGGATTTGAACCTCGAAAGTTTTAAGCTTTAAGCTCATTAATTCTATTGATCAGTTTTTCAGTGACTTATCACATTAAACAGGCGATTGTAACGCTGGCTATAATGTTTTTTCTTTCTGGCAACACCAAGTTAAAAATATTTTCCCAAAGAGGTATTTTACAATATATCTATAGCGGAAATATGAATTAATGTAAGGGACATGCTCGTAGTCGACCTATGTCCCTTTTATACGTTACTGAGTGCACAGGGCGGTCAAGACGCGCACCTGATGGTAAGTGATACAGTATACGCCTGACTAGGACAGAGCGGCTTTGATGAAGACCAACACCTGATAGATAATTATTATTCTCCATGAAAGCCGCACTGCATCCGACACCCGAGACATCGCATAAGGATGTTGGGTCTCCTATACCCGGTAATTTAATTTATATTTCCGTGATCGATTTATTGGACAAAGTAAATGTGTCCTAACTCAAATATATAAGTATCTACAACGAAAAAAATGCCAGCTAAAACGGTATCTAAAGCAAGAAAAATCCTTGCCACCACAAGAAGCGGTAATATCAGTAAGTGACACCCATATAGGGGACGCGATGGCACATACACCGAGCACAATAAAGAGCTGAGAAACAAAACGCTCCGTCTTGAAGCACAATGGTAGGTCCACCCCGCCCCTCCACCCCGCGTAACACTCCCCTCCTACACTCGCCTGTCTCTCCCAGCAGCCTCTAATGAGAAGCGTTGGGACCTAAAATTTGGTGCCAACTCGAACTCTAAAGAGCTCTACGTCGAAATCGATGCTCAGTGGAATCAAGGAAAACCGGCCCTTCTTCACTGGTGCTAGGAATCCGCGTTCACGCATTAAACACCCAGCCCGGACACCAAATGGCGGTATTGATAGAATTCCACGGTTCTATTTTTAAGAGTCGCTTTATGTAAGCAGTAGATTTTTCAATCGCGAAAGAAAATGGGAAATGAAACGTTTTTCCCAACGCCCTCGGGACATTTCATGTGAGAAGAGTTGGGTAAAGGAGGATTTGGAAACGATTCTATCATTTAGCATTAAGTGTGCATAAAATCATTATACGATTTATTGGAGTATCATCCATCACACATAAGATCAATATCAATCACACACAATATAAAATCTTGATCACAACATTTTAATATTATATAATATCGAACGAACTCTACGACAAGTAGGTATAAGAACTCGTATTTATAACGATATTTTATTATTCACTTAGAGAGGCCTCGTAGAATCGTGTAAGGTCACTCGGCTTTCTTTAAAATAATCGAACAAGGTTTATGTGCCCTCTAACAGAATAAGAACAAATCAAGTAAGTAAATTACATCGGTTTCTCTACAAAACCTGATCTGACAAAAGTAAGAACAATTATGGAGGCTGGATGTGGAAAGCGGAGGATGCGTATATCTGGTACAAAATCAAGGAACCTATGTCCATCACTGAGATAAGTTGAAAAAAAAGAGCCTTTTATATCTGCTTGGCATGCGGTCACGAGCACGTAGTAAAGTACGTCATTCACATAAAAAAAGAGTTCACCAGTAATTATATAAAATATTGACCATTGTTGTCTTCATAATACATATATGAACCCACGATTTAATAGCTTTTATAAGTAAGAAATACAGCAGTTGAAACAAAGTAGGCCAGCAAATATTGACTGACTAAATTTTACGAGTCAGGTGGCCCAATTTCTCCACCTTTTTCTACATTTAAATCTATATTGGGGTTCACAACCTAGGCTTTCCATTATAAAGTGCATCTCTAAAATCTCTTATGCTAAGAGTAATTAATAAAAAATCTAACCACTTTGCAAAAATATAAGACTTTTCGGATGTCACCAGCTCACGGTGTAGGTAGCGGAATTGTTTCTGCGTAATTCACGATCGACAATTTCATATGCAAATAACTGTTACCTTGGTCACAATCCTAGGTAGTTTAAATCGCAGCTTGACTTGGAGGTTTTGGTAAGCCAATCCCAAAGGGGGCACATATGAAAGTGGAAGTTATACATTTCTGTTAAAATTATAAAACAGAAATCAGAATAACCTCAGGATTGGTAACAAAGTTGAAGTCTATCAATAAGTAACGAAGAGAGCTCTATTTTTGATTACATTCTAGAAACTAAACGATAAATTTTGATATTCGTGAATAAATTTAGTTACCGACACATCAACAAATCGAAGAGGCAGGGGTCAGTTCCGTACATATGTTGTAAAAACTATGACGTCACTACTTAGCAAACGCTGATCAACGGATGACATGCAAAAGGTTGTTAATAGACTAGATGAGGTGAGCACCGGCAGTGATATACCGATATCAGTCGCATAATGATTATAGCACAGATACGATCGACAATATGAAATTTCTAGTTATAAAATGAAGTAGTACTGGTACAATGTATTTTTTTATTCTCCGAAACAAATTATACAAATCGATTTTGATCCCTATCTCAAAGTGGAATCAACTCGATGTTTTTCCAGTAAAAATATAATGGAAATTCAATGCAATTATTAAGCCATTAGTGTTGATATTACATTAAGATCGATAATAAAACAAACATGACAGAAGTCCAATTTGAATTAGTTATTAAATATCGTTGCTACGGACTCGCATCAATTATTTCTTTATTTTCATATAATAATGTTCGCTTTTTCAACATGTTGAAGATACCTAAAATGAGTGAATTTTGCCGTTATGTCGACCGAGTATCTTCAAAGGAAGGTTCATTTCTTAAAGCTATTGTAATGAAGACAATGTACACCTATTCACTGTTTAATGAATCTTTTTGTTCCCTGGATCTTTTTGTACAAAATACTGGCCTCAATATTGTATTAGCTGAAAAGCTCAATTCATATTTAAATTACAAAAATGTATTTCTCATATTTTCCCTTTCTGTCTGCGCATTTGGGTGGGCTCGAATTTGCTAGACCTTTTCCTGAAAATGAGTCTAGAACCTTGGGTAAGGTAATGAACAACGGACTAATTACGTATATCTGCCTATATCAACATTAAGCGTGGCTTGGCTAAAACAAATAAGTCGCTACCACAATATACAATTAATACACCATGCAATACCACCAAATTTTGGCGATCTGCCAATCTGATCAGTATGGTTAGGTATTATTCATATAATTATGATATTTAATGTTACAGTAAATATTAAAAAACTTTAACAGAACTTTTCACAATAAGTTTTCGTTTGTTGTTTCACAAATGTATTGAATGTTTTCCCGTTGCACAAGCAGATAAAAAAATGCGTATTAAAACACCCAGATCAATAAAACAGACATGTTCATACCTGCAAATGTTTGTACTGCCCGGGGATCGAACTTGGTGTAGAAGCCGGCGGCTCAACCATTACACCAAATGGGTCGTCAAAAAATGATTATGTTTACTAATTCAATAATACGCTTTTTTGATTTTTTTCGATGAGTAAACTTACTTTTGGCGGAATATGTATCGTGTTATATCATTCCCTTTCTTTTTATTTGTCTATTAGCTTCACCAAATCTTTACAGTCTAAGTAACTGTTATGTTATAATGATATGTAGTAATGATTGATGATAGCTAGATATGTAGTAGGCTGTACAACGAGATAATATATAGGTGTCGTGACACTGCAATAAATTCAATTGAATATTATGTCATGTGAAATAGGTAGACGACGCTCAAAGTAACGGATTATCAATTCCTTTAGAACACTTTTGACAAGGGTCCCGAAGGTAGCGTCTGACAAACACAGAATTACTTATACAGTGCCTGTATTATAAAAAAACATTTCCATCCATTTTACACGTTTGAACTGAGTTTTAATATTGTCTAGAACTGTTCGCGCGTATCTCTACAACTCGTATACATATAGGTAGCCATTTAATAATATGAACAGTTCAGTCTTTAAACAGTACTCTTGTATATTAACGACCTCTCTTTTCAACCTATTGCAGTTCACTGCTGGACATAAGTCTCCCCCAATTTGCGCCAGATATCCCGGTCCTCGACTTTCCTCATCCAGCCTCACCAGCGACCTTACGCAAGTCGTCGGTCCATCGGGCCGAAGGGCATCCTACGCTACGCTTGCTAAGACGCAGTCTCCACTTCAGAACTCGTCTCCTCCAACGGCCATTGGTATTGACGACCTAAAAAACGCTCGACTTGTGTTGAAAATAAAACAATGAAATCTGCCTTTCATTAACCTTATTCCGAAACACAATAATAGCTAAGCAAAAATCCGAAAAATATACATAGATAAAATTATATTATTGTAGTAGACGGCATTCATAGCATAATATAATTATAGATTTTAGTGAAGATAAAATATAAAAAATACACGTGAATGTTTCATTTAACACTCAATTGATTAATAATGAGATCAAGAGTAACTGGAGTTTAACGATTGAAGTGACGCATATATGCTGATTGAAACGTGTGACGTACTTGTGATTATTATCCGGGTATATATATGTGACGAATGACGTTAACAATACAATGTATTATTATATATTTACAGCTATTCATGTTAACCTATTTTCGCCGTATCAATTATGCTGTGTTGCAAGCACGTACGGTAAGGATGACGTAGGCAATGAAACCGAGTTTGACAACTACATGTCAAAAGTTAGCATCCAACTATGTATGATCTATCTTAAAAATCTCTGAAGTACTGTTTTAGGCAACAGTGCCTATTGCTATTAGAAGTCTGACTATTTGCAAATTTTTTGCTAAATACTTATATACTAGTATAAGAAGTTCAACAATATTTTCAAAGATTAATTACGGAATTAGGTGTACCCGTGGTGAGTAGTTGTTGGTTTGGAGGGTATTGTTTTAAATATTTACACACCAAAAACCGAAACTCTTATGAACACACATAGTATTTAAACATACAATGATGCCGAGATTAGTTATGTATCCAATTTCCACTACTCAAGCAAATAGGTGACCAAAATACACTTTACACAAAATGTTTTGCGTATCATGTTAAACAAGTGAAAATAAAGGAATAAGTCAGTAGGCTGTAATCCTTGTCCAAATACGTAATCTCTTCTATTCGAATAAATATCTTCACAGCGTTTTCTTCAATAAATTGGTATCAGTTGAATATCTAGTTGCGGGATTTGGCTGGTCGCCGACTGCTGAGTCGGACGTTGTACATACGAAAAGACTAAGAGCTTATATATTGCTGAGATTCTGTGTCAGACAGACCAAAGGATTTCATATAAACATTGTCCTAGTTGCTGTAGGAACAAATTATGACAAAGTAGAGGCTAAGTTCGTAGTTCTGAGTCCCACGTAATTATAAATGATTGATTGCTTATCTATGTTATCAAAATAGCGAACTTTATATTTCAGGTCTTATATATGTTCTACTTTTTTCCCACGTATTTTTAACTATATAGCAACTTTACTAATTGAAATTCGGAAGATATGTTGTTTAATTTTAAAAATGGTATCTTAAACAAATCAACATTAATTTATTTTTCGAGTCTCAAAGATCATTTTGTTTGGGACTGATATGTTTTACTTTACGAATATAAATATCCGTCAAAGTATTCAAGAAGAGCACGAAGATTTATTATCAGTGCCACAAACATCGCTTACCTATCGTTTAAATTTGTTTGAAATAAAGATTGCTGAATTGGTATCCAAACCGTACAAGACTAACAATGCGCAATTTAAGTTTTCCCAATTCGTGAGGAACTTGATAGAACTCCGTCTGCATAGACTTCAATCAACAACCTCAAAACTCAACAACACAATAACAATGCCTTTCTGTAACATAATTAACGTTTTCCTTTTAAAGAATATCAAAAAACGTTTGTATAATTCATAATCACTCACCACTATTCTTCGCGTAGTAATAGTATCAAATTCTTCTATGATATTTATGATATTTAATATATAATAAGATTTTTTGTTCACCGTGTGTTTGTTACCTTTTAGGAAAATATACGCTCTTTTCTTACAGGTTCCAATAATACATTTGAGAGAAAAGCAATGAGCGTGGAATAAAGTCAACTGTTAAGATGATGAGGATGAAATTTCGTCTTATGGCGGATAGTCCGATGATGAAATGCAGCAGCAGGTATGCATTCAAGTAGGATCGAATAATTCTTTGGTACACTTCCCATTCAATGAACGATAAAAACACAAATACTTGCAACGTAACAGCGCGAGGCTAAATAGTCAACCGGTGATCGATGGATCGTTGCCCATCCGAATGGATCTGCGTAGTAAGCGGTCAAATTATCATAGTATAAAATTTTTCCATTTTCGTTTTAACAGCACAACTTCATAATTATGTTTATAACTTATTAAAGTTAAGGTATCTTAACAGTCATTCAGTCTTTAAAACAAAGCGTCGTTTAGAAGTCTATGACTTCTATGAGAGATCCTTATTTGCATAAATAATGGTATTTCTCTATAAAATATTGAAACACGATTTCTGGACATGGATTTTGTAGCTTCAACGCTGTTTCATTCATCTATTACGCTGACCCAGACAAAAAGAAATAGTAATGAAATTTTCACTAAAATATTTAGTAGCAAAAATGCATTTTACACTGTGTAGTACTCGCGTATACCAAACACGCGACTTTAAAATTACCCTTATATCTGCTACACTTGATTGAACCTCATTAATTATTCTATAAATTGTTACGTAAACGATTCACTTAAAACTAACCCATTACATCAAAAGTTCACAAAAAATTAGGCACTTGAAAATCAAATTCGAAATATGACAATGTAGAGTTAAAATTAGAGTTTTGCATTTATCTAGGACTCGTTGACCCGATTTCAATCTCTCTTTATTTTCATTTCAGTTACTTTTGAAAGTACTGGAATTATAACGGAGTTAAGTTTCGGCTGAGATTAATTAAAATGTTTTTTTATATTTCTGCTTGTATACATGTTATAACTTAGCAACTAGAAACGGTATAGTTAAACGACTGTATTTTGAAACCACTTGAACATTTTGGCATGGCAAGTAACAGGAACCTTATATTTTAAAAAAGCATATGTAGATAATTATCACTAAGCAAATTCCCTACACTTAAAGGAATTCCAAGGAATGTGGAATCTTAGATTACACGGTAATTGTATTATATGCAAAGCGATAATTTATTTACCCATTTTTAAGTTACATTTAAGAGTAAAACTATAAACTCATATCAAAATCAATTAACTAGCCAACACGCGCTCGACCAGCAATTACTATTATGTAAGGAGTTCTTTGTAAGGTGATACAGAAATAACCCCCTATTAAAGTTCACTGCCTATAGCTGTTTCACAACAATCCTATTAAATCTATACATAAGCTATTGATGAATACGGAATAGAATCGAAGGGGTGAAAATGTCACTATATTTATTAATAATGCCTGTCCTCAATAAGCTACTAGACCATCATAGCAGGTAAAAGTCATATTGACTTATATGTTCAATCGGACATCATTTGAATAAAAATGTCGTAACGTTCTAATACCATCCCTACAGACATTTGCAACTTAAAAATACTCTAAAGTATAGGTCAGTTAGAGACGTCCATCATAGTAAATGTCAATGAATTTTTAAGTGCTAGTGCCATTTAACTTTTTGATCATGTCTTTTAGGGACGAATTTTGGGCACGGTAATTGTATATAGTATCACCGGATGGGTGAAAAAGTGCAGCTACTAGTTGTATAATGTCGTCAATTTTACGTATAAGAGTAAAAAAGGTTCGTAGTTATCAATTTTACACAATCTAATAAAAGAGTCCTACTGAACGTTTTATATATAACATTAAAAAGCTATCTTAAACCTACTCGAAGAATCTGTCTCAAGAAGCTTTTCTCTCTCTTACTCATTGCTTACACAAGAAAATCAAGAAATAGCATTGAGAGAAAGGGACGGGACATTCGATTGTAGCCTATCTCAGCCAGCTTCGATATTCACTTATAACTGCTGCCACTGCACTGTTAAAATATTTTATCGATGAAATTCACATCGATATAAAAAAAAATAGTTAAGTAGTCGTATGCCCGCTCAAATAATCTGAATTGTAGGTTTCGAATCCCAATAAACTAAATACAATATGATTCTTTTCATATCGTAATGCTATTCCTGAAAAGTACAAGCTGAAAACTTTATGAATATATTTCTTGGATATGATAAGGTTTATTTATATGTGTAATGATGTAGATTATTTTTTTTTCTGTGCATAAAATAATATAATGACATCGGTTACTAAAAGACGCATAGGTATATAGTTATCTATTTTTATACATTTAAAAACAACAATTTTTTTATTTATTTTTTAATAAATATTTTAATTTACTCTTTTAATTATATACCTTATCATGTTACCATTAATAGTTATATATTACATACCAATGTACTCTTAAACAAATTTATCACTTGTTTCGAAAGTCAAATTTATTATAATATTTAGATGACTCTTCTCTTATTTGAACATACATAATTCGTATTTATATAAGGAAAATACGATATACGATACAAATTTTTCACAAGTTTACAAACATTGAATTACCTCCATAAATTGTATTCATTTAAATAAAATCTCTGATGAGAATGTTTTAAATACTTAAACCAAAATGGCGAAGATACTTGCCTGAAACGAATTCCCACCAAAACTGATAAGTGTTTATAGTTAACATAAATGTTATTTAATAAATTCAGGTACATATATTTTAAATTAAACTAGGTTTTATCAGAGTACTACAAGCTATGCTACTCGTTTAAAGCAGATAATACAGGACAGGCATTTAATATGTGTGGATAACATCGATTACACAGTCAACATCGTTTAAACTAACCACTAAGTGCTACGGATACCAGTTAATTGGAAAATTGGTAGATTTTCAATCGAATTGGTAGTTATGGTCACTGATTTGACCCTACGAGTGTTGATTATGCTTACACCTAGCTCACTCGTAATTCGATTGGGGACTTCGAAAGGAAGGACAGGAACGAGGAACGAGGTTTTTTTGCTTAAATTGGTGAGTATCCACAGCACGAGTGAGTGTGGCATTAGTGTCGGGGTCGTCGAACGGAGTCGGCGTCCGGGCCGGGAGGGGCGCCCGTTTCGGCACGCGTATCGATCGGAGGGCCTACCTTCCTGCGGCCGCAGCAGAGCATCCTCCGAGCGCGCGACTGTCCGCCCGGCGAAGATTTCAACCTGGTAAGTTTTCGCCACTGCATGGGTGCTGACTAGCGCGGCACGTGCCGGGGCGGCCGCGGGGCCGGCAGCTCGCGCATCGCGACGCCGGCCCGGCATCAGACGCGGCCGGAGCGCGCGAGCCTTCCTCGCGGAGTGCCCGCCTCACGCCCGCGCATGCGCCCTACACCGCCCCTCTTACTCCTTGCGATTAATAATTCCGGCTACGCTGCCAGTGCGTATGTGGGTTAGTTTTTTGGCGATCGATGCGATTATTCGGTGCGAGCCACTTCCGGACGCGAGACCGGTGCACCCGTCGTCGGCCAGACGACCTATTAATCGCCTGTGACGTACCGATAAGCCTTTGGTAAATAGCGTGGGTGACCTTACCGGTGCTTTCAGTACATTCCGGCATATTGCACTACTCGTAGTAGTTTAAATATTCTCATTGACTCACTGGGCACTCATTAGTGATTCATGGTCACGATGAAGTACATTTTTTTATGTTTTTACTAGCGCTCATGATGGAATAGTAAAATTTCGTTGTAATTAGTTCGCCCAGGCGATCCGAGCCACCATAAAACGTGGGGCGAGGGTTTGGAAATAAAACTGTCACTTCACGTCCCAATTAGGCGAAAAATATTTTTAGTGCTTAAATAGGGTCACACGTTATTATTACAAACTGGACAGAAATCAAAATCATTTACGGCGATAATAAGCTACTACATGTCGAGATTGGTCCATCCGACCCCACAAAGGCGGGTCCTAACCGCACGAGGGTGTTTGCCTGCTTAGAGTTACCAGAGTTTTATAATGACCACTGAAATAAAGAAATTTTCACAACATTTTTACATCATATCTAGGTTGTTTTTAGGATTCAAACAAATATAACGTTTCCTAAATAACGATTACCGTTATTAAATGACCCCCTAATCCTTAACTGTGAAGGCAGTGATCAAGACTTTTAGCAGGAATAAATCTTACTTTTTCCTATAGGATTATTTTTTAAGAGATTGGATGCAATTAAATTTTGCATAGTATTCACCATGGCATGGTATGACACAATAATGGCATGCAGAGTACAACCCTTTCCACATATGGCTACTGGGAAATTCCACCGTTATTATCTAAAAGCTAGATCCTTAAGATAACATATAATATAGCTTTAATATATCATATTTACACTTAGTGGTACACCACTGTGGTGTGCATCGGTGGCTCAGTGGTGTGCACTGTAGCCTACCGATCTAAAGGGCGCAGTTTCAAATCCCGCCATGTATTTATATATTGTTCGACGTTCTTACGGTGAAGGAAAACTTCGTAAGGAAACCTGCACACGTCTGAGAACATATTCAAAGGTTGTGCGTGGAGTCAGCCAATACGCACTAGGCCCGCATGTACGGCTAAGGCCTAAACGGGTAGGCTCGTGTCCCTCAATAAAACGTTTATGATGATGATGAAGTGGAGATTCGATATCAGTACCTACTTAGCCGACTCAGGTCGGTGGTACCATCGCAGTGCCAGATAACTTCCCGTAAAATAGGTGTGTTTTGCAGTGCTATGTTTCAGAAGGAGGGCACCACAGATTTCCCAATACAAGAGATGGGGCGAGCCGCGTTTAAAGTGCGACAAATGTAAGCTCAACGAGCATACACTGGCTGCCAGTTTACGCTCTGTGAGACGAGTCAAGACGCACGAATATTAGAAGAAATTACCTTTTTTTTCCAAAATGCCATCCTGTGCAATGAAACATGCCATTATCGCAATGAATCAGTAAATTTACCAAGTAATAGAATAACCTTTCACAGGTAAGAACCGAAAAGAAATTGCGACACTGGGACTGCCTATAAACTTGGCGGCTTGTCCAGTCTAATTGTATATTCGGATGTCTGTGGAGGGCACTGTAGCTAGTATAATTACCGGCTTTGAGAGACCTTTATAACATTTATCGCTTAGAGTATATATAACTAGGTATAGAGAGCGCATATCGTACAAGGTACTCAATGCGTAGCGTATGCAGGTGAACTATAGCTACTACATGATAGATACATGTAAAGTAGGGTTGGACATTTGTGCATCGCAATCGCAGTTGTCGATAAATACAGTTGAACGGCATGATTTGTTACTTAACATTGTGTATGTGGCTAATGATTTGCTTTTAACCCTTAGAGTATTAATAATAGTAATATTTATAATAATAAGAGCAAACGCACTTGCCCATAATTATTCGATAATTATTTCGATAAATATTTATCACTTCACATTCAATGTACTTTAAATTCGTGTTGGTCAGAGTGACGGGTGTATTGTTTCATAAACGGTTATGAAAGAAATATATAAATTATATTCAGCCCGAATCTACATAATACGAGCATTGCTTATGCATGTGATCTTTCTTTCATTATTTATTATTCTAAATGCAAGTCTATTACGTCCCACTGCAAGTAACAGGCCTTCCCACGCAGTATAGCCATGGGGATATTTACATTGTACATATTAAAATTCTTTAAAATATTAAAGCAGTTGATGCGTGATATAGCAATATTCCGTACTTTGCATTTAAAGTATATGGATATACATTTAAAAAAAAAAAAACAATTTAAATACCTTATAAATAAGTATATTATCACAAAAATATTTACAATAAATTATTGTGCATATTTTTTTTAGTATTAAAGTTCTATTACATTTATGTAACTTTAAAACTCAAGTAAATAAACATATAGTATCCTTGTCCATATTAAAAAATATATAAATATCGACTCTAGTGTTTCTCGCGTAACATCACTACAGGTTCGGGCAGAGGGAGTTCACCCGTGCCTACTGTTCACACAACTATTGATACTCTAAGATTTGTCGTCTCGGGAAGCGAGCACAGGGTAGTGTTGGCGGAAAATTATGACTACCTGCTATTATTGATAAACATCAACACTGCACCTGTCACCATCTAGTGAGCGAACTGACCGTCCCGTACAAAAAAAGATGATGATGATGAAAGTAAGAGAAAAATGAACACCATTTGCGCTTGCTACTTGGACAGTTAACCATAAAAGCTCATCAGCTTATATGGGTTAATAAACAGTTTTAAGGGCCAGGGCGTCGTTTAGCGACAGTCTGTAAAATAAATTTTCAATAAATATGTTGATGAACAGATTATATTGTTCAGCACATAGCACCTACCCTTACCGTAATGTAAAATACAATGTTATCATTAATACAACATTAAGTAATTTGCTCGATTTACTCATCTGAACACCTATACTAATGCAACTCACACTAAGACGGTATTAAATATTCTGATTGCTTTGAACTATTTCCGAGAGTTATCCGGTATCGACCCTAAATATATATTATCCCTATAAATAACACCGTCTTGGGTCAAAATTCTCATGCGAATATCTGGAATACCAAACCTTGAATATAATAATTTGTATATTGTGATCTTAACATAAAATGTAGAATTTTATGTTAAGATCACAATATACAAATTAATCACATTAACAATTTACAAGATATAGATGTCTGCATATTGCAATGTTTCAAATTAGGAAAATGATGATGAATGTCTCGTCACTTGTCATCGGCGTGTTTCTGTCCAATGTTGGACATAGACCTATCCAATATCACACCATTACGAAAATATTAACCCCCCTGTCCCCCTACATAAGAACATGTAGAGATTTTCTTAAAAAGTAACCTTCCTTAATTTACTAGGTGTAAAACTCTATACTGAGTCTTCTAGGTAGGTACGACCTCAGTGCCAGATATCGCTCCGTGAAATAGAAGTGCTTTACACTTCTGTGTTTCGGGGTCGGGGCTAGTAAAATTAACGGGTATAAGAGACCTAACATCTGCTATCTCGGTTGTAGGACGCAGTGTTAGGTCTCTTATGCCCGGTAATTTCACTAGCTACAGTGCCCTCATCCTGAAACACAAAAGTGCATAACACTCCTGTTTCACGGGATGATATCTGGCACTGCGGTGGTACCTACCTAGACGACTCAGTATCGAGTCTACCACCTAGTAAACAGATGACGAATAATAACAGTTTATCAGTGTTTGGCTCAATCAATGCCGCTCCGTCATGGTCAGGCGTATCACTTTTGATGATTATCAACTTGTGTGGCTACTTCCTGAAGTGCTAGAAATTTGGTATGGTACCTAAGTGTAGTACTCAACTAACAAAAAAAATCATGAGCTTGTAACTTTCGCCCTACATCCCCTAAAATGGGGGGGGGGGCTGGAGATTATATGAGACTTTCAGCAATTTTATAAATTAGGACACAAAAGTTTACATGGGACTGTAGACAGTAACTAAACAACATGTTAATAAGTACTTAAGAGAAAAGAACACTAGAAAGACTGCCTAGGAACTTACAAAAAGAACTGAAATCCCACCAAAAATATTTCATGTAAATTATTGCCAAGACGACCACATAAGGCTTGCCCTGTGAAAAAGGTAGTCAAGTAGAGCCAAGCTTCTGAATCTACACTGCCTAACTCTACCGACCCTAATTACAACAAATTCTACATTATCAGTAAATACGGTACCGAAACGGCGGAGCCATACACATTTACTGGTATGTAGAATTTGTAAAAATTTGTGTCGGTACAGTTAAGCTGTGTAGATTTTTTTTGTTACTAAATGAAAAGGCCGGTCAGGACGCTTACCTAATTTAAGTGATACGCCTGACCATTACAGAGCGGCAATAAAGGAGATCAACAACTGAAAAGCAGTTATTATTCTCCATCAGTAACAGTATCAATAACTGTGCCCAGTACCCGAGACAACAGATGTTAGGTCTTTCATACCCGGTAATTTCACAAGCTACCTACAAAAAGTTCAGAAGCTTGGCTCTACTCAGAAATGGCATAGAAGTGTAGTGTAGGTACTTCTATGCCTTCGAAATAATAAACAAATATGCATAAAAAGAGCCGTGAGGTCCTAATAACCAGATTGCGTGGTGTCCCTCGGCTGAATTGATTACGGCCATTTCACAAACTATTTTCATTTTCATCGCTACGTCTCGACGCGATAACGTGATGCAATCTTTGTTAGGCAATTCAGAATAATAATGTACTTAAACGGATTTACGCGAGGGCAAGTAAAGTACCATAATATACACAATATACGAGTAGGTACCTATTCAAGATACTTCCCACGGTTTCGATAGTATTGTATTTAAAAAAAAATGACTAGAGTTGCCACAAAGCGCCAAACGGATAAAAATTCTAAAATGGAAGTTTTTTTTAAAAAAAGTACCGGTTTCTTCTGTTACTACTGTACTTTGAGTTATTTATAAAGCATGTGCCAAAAGTAAACTCGACATATAAATATTCTAAAATAATGTGATAAATCTAACCTCACGCCAGATTTTTTGGTAGAACTCAAAAATCTCCTGATTACTAAACATTACAATATGTATAATTCTACAGTGCTAACTCTTAATATCGTATTTTGACACAGATAATTATCTGTGTCAAAATACGATATCAGTTATTAATTAAAATTGATCAATTAAAATGTCGTTACTTATCATTGTAGTGAACTCATTGGTTCCATATTTACGAAGTTTTAATGGTTATAGAAAAATATAAAGTACACATAATATAATTAATATCGATAGACTTGCATGCCAGTGCTCATCATTGAATCATCGATATAGATATCTCATATACGATAACGTAAGCTATAAACTTAAACATCTTACTTCCGGAAAATAAATTGATTTGATGAATAGCAAAGTGAGCCCTTCAGGTTGGGCTGGGTTGTAGCAAAGGGGCTCCGAGACTTAGCCGAATTTTCAAGCGTATTTAGTATGGAGCTGGAACTTGTAAACCGTATTTATTTATAATATATACGAGTACCTTGGAAATTGTCCCAGCTCCATACAAAACTCGAACCAGATTTCGCAAAGTCCCGAAAAAAGTTATAAAATTTTATGAAAGTTAAGTTTGAAGCATTTTTTTTTTCGTGAAAAAATTAAAGTATTATTTATTTCGGCGAACTCCCTTTTGTACCCCGGACTACCCTTCGGTTTCCAAAAAGTAGTACCTAGGGTAAATAGTGTTCTTGGTTGAATCATACCGAATAGAGCGTAAAGCCTAAATGAAGGTAAGAGAAAAAATTAAATTTCATATTAAACACAGGAGACACACGAGTCATAGATATACTATTGCTATGAATCTCTTGACGTTAACTGCCCACCAACGTGTTAAATCCTACTAATGTATTCAGCTAAGCTCGGTTTAAGTGTTCCAGGATTTCAGGTTTTTGTTCGCTGTATCTTATATATCTACAACAAAATGATATTCAGGCCAGATTTTTATGAGACGCAATGTCACCTAAATCACATATTTTTCTCACCCACTGCAGAGTCAGGCCCTTCCATTCTGCATTGCTATTGGCGATGGGAATACTCTTTTTCGACTTTGAATATTATTTGTATGTAAGTTAAGTAGGTACTTCGTTATGTAGGGACCTTTCATTTCATAAAACAGTTTTAGTACAAGTATCTAAGAAAAACTTCCAGCATTTTACATGTTTCAAGATTTTTCATAAGTTGCTAGGTAAAGTTCCTAGGAACCTACTAGGTATATACTGCTAGAAAACCAACTGGTGTTAAGAGGCAAAATGGTCGAGACAATTCCAGATCCAGCTGTGTCGCGTGAATACATCATTATCAGTATATTGTAACTAGTTATAAAGAATGTATCCAATCATAATCAGCTTTGGTAAAATATATATTTCATGTAAAGTTGTGGTTACCTCAATATGACGTTTGTAAACTGATTACGCATATGTGGAGATTTATAATTAGTAATGTACTCTTATCATATCGTTATACTTTACTATTGTGTCTTTTCAAACTGTAAATCTTCCAAAAAATAAATAATAAAATAACTTTCTTACACGAAGCATTAGCTCATTAGCTAGCTTAAATAAATTAATATCCACTGACATTCACACAGCGCCATCTAGCCCCAAACTGAGCATAAGCCTGTAATATGCAGTAGCGTGTACAGAGACAGGGCCGGATCTAGGGGGGGGGGGGGGGGTCAGACGGGGGCACGTGCCTTGGGCGGTTCATGGGGCGGTAAACCGACTAATGGACCACTCATCATTTACCTTACTTGCCCACGGAATAAATAATAGTACAAGTGCCGATATTTCATGGCCATAGAAATTCGACCGATACCCGGAGTGAATAAGGCATGTTACTCAACCATTACATTTATTTGCATAGTTCTAAATAGGCGCCCGCAGGAATCGCAGATCACGGTCAGCAGGCGCAGGCAGCCGCGATCTAAGGAATGACGCTATACACGTAAACTCTCTCGTCGATCTCTATCCAGGGTAGCAGTGTATTGTTCTCATCTTTGACACGGATCCGTTAGGTATCAGTTGGAAGCTCTAGAGTCTGAGAGGAGGAACTGCATGACCTTGTTCCACCAAGCCCATTTTCACATCGGACTACCCAGCGGTCAGCAAAACGCCATCCGTACACGGTGGATATTCCAAAGTGTCGTACGAAGCGTTTTGGATCCTCGTTTTTTATTCGCACTGCGAAGCTGTGGAACTCGCTGCCAGAGTTTGTATTTCCCAAAAAGTACGATCTGGGGATTTTTAAATCAAGAGTGAATAGGTTCTTATCTAGGTAAGTGTGCTCCATCCCAGGCGCATTGTCTGTGCTTAACATCAGGCAAGGCGGCGTCAAACGCGAACTTATAATTGTACAAAAAAAATTTTTTTTTTCTCAAAGTTTCCTATTTGTTTCTTTACGTCAATTGATGCCAACTTAGCTGCTTTATAGCTATATCATTTTAATGATGGACAGCTACAATTGGAAAAAAAATAAAGATAAACATTTAAGCGCTATTTCATTGCATCAAGCGACCACGTTTTCAAAGAAAATATACAAAATAAATTGGAAATAAAACGCCTTTTACATCCAGTGTGACTTCGAAAAAGCTGAGGCGAGTAGTCTTATTTCATTATAGAACTTGATTTATTAATATTGAATAAAATCAATACTTACCAATAATTGATAAATTGTAACGTTTTCACGACTTTGCTTTTTATGCCGAGATTAGGATGGCTCTGAAATAGCATAAGACCCCGCGACAACGGATTTACCGCAGAGCTTTTGAAAGAACATTGCTTAAGACCCTTCAGAAGCTCTTTAATTCCGGAATCGGTGATAGTACGACGCTAAAGGTGAGGAGCAATGGCGTGGTGGTGGTCTTCTTCAAGAAAGGCGATTAAACTTTTTCCATCTCTATTCAATCATCGCAGTCCACTGTTGGACATTGGTCTCCCCCATTTTACGCCAGATATTTTCCAGTCCTCCGTTTTCTCATCCAGCCTCCACCAGCGACTTTTCGCAAGTCGTCGGTCCAACGCGCCGGAGGGCATCTTACGCTTCGCTTGCCAAGCCGCGAACTCCGCTCCAGAACTTGTCTGCTACAACGGCCATTGGTTCTGCGACATACGAGTACGTAACCCACTGCCACTTCACTTCAGTTTGCTAATCTGGCGAACTATGTCGGTAATTTTAGTTCTCTTGCGGATAACATCGTTTCTGATTTTATCTATAAGAGTCTCCCAGCATAGTACGCTCCATCGCTCGTTGAGTAACTTTAAATTTGTTTGGTTCCCGTAGTCAGTATCCATGTCTCATCTGCGTATGTTGGTATGGGTAGGACGTATTTCTCAAAGACTTTTGTCTTTAAGCGTTGCGGAATCGTCGACGTGAAGACCTATTGTAACTTACCTAATGCCGCCCAGCCTAAGTGAATCCTCCTACTAGCTTCCCTGTCGAAATTGTGCCGGTCAAGTTTTGACCCATGTAAACGTATTCTTGGACAATCTCGAGAAAGACGCCACCGACGTATACTGGTTGTGACAACTCTGTATAAACGTTTATCAGAAACGCTATCGGTATTTAATTCTTTAAGAGAGTTTTATCACCCTTCTTGAAAAACAAGACGACGCTTCTGGATCACGCCTCCAGTATTCCCTGGTGGATGACGGCATTAAAAGAGCTCACCTAATGCCCCAAGGATGTGGTTGTCCACCGGTGTTTAGGAGTTCTGTCGTAATGCCGTCATTCCCCGGGGCGCTTCCACTTCTCAGTTGCTCCAGTTCTGCACTAATTTCGCTTACGTCAACATCCGGGATATCCTACGTACAATGGTGCCTTAGTGGGGCACGTAGATCTTCGCTGTCTTCGGTCTGTGGCTGATGAGCGCTCGATGAAGCGCCTGTTGGCGTAATGTGAGTAGTTGGCCATCTGCTATCTTAACCTTTACCAGAAAGCTCCTCCCGAGTGGTTTTTGGAAAACTTTGGGCCCCCTGTTCTCCTCGATAAGGTACGTAATTAACCTTGTATTGAAACAGTAGAAGTCCCTGCGAACAAGTTTTCGTATCCGCTTGGAGAGAGCCTAATACTCCGGCTATGATAAGTCAAAGTCAATATATTTACCTATTTTATGTAGGCTCAAGTCCGAAACAGCAAGTTTCTTTTTATTCCCAGTATTAAAATTGTGTTACACAAAATGTTTACTTCAAATTTATTGGCACCGAGGAGTAAGACAAGGGGATGTAATTCATGTAATATCTCTGAAACTGATCACAGCTGCGTAAAAGTTGCAGGTTTGTCCAAATGTCAATCAATTAGAAGACTTATTATATAAATTAGTGAAATGATATAGGATGATAAAGGTAAAAATAAATAATAGTAGGCGGGGGCGGCATTTCTAAATTTTTGCCCCACCCAAAAAAAATTGAAGATCCGGCGCTGTACAGAGATTATGAGTAGGGTATGCAAAATGAGTGACACTAATCACAAACACAATAAATGATTTTCATTTTTGTCAAATTCAATGCTGTTGATGACAGCAGATCGCCTTAGGTTTTAAATCTGTAGAAGAAAATGGGTGAATAAGTGGAAACCATTTATTATGTTGGCGATTTTCCGGATTGTCTGGACGCACAGCGTATACATACACTGCTTATTTGCATATATGGAGTGCAGACCACTGGTAATATGAATACTAAACAACGTACAAACATACTATGTAATATACTTGTTTTGGTAAATATGTATAAAATAACCAGAAGAAACATGTTCATGCACAAAAATGTTTGTACTGCCCGGGGATCGAACCCGGAACCTATGGTGAAACAGCCGACGTCTCAACCATTACCATATGGATCGTCACATTTCGTATCTGATATATTAAATACTATAGGTACTTACTTTAATAGCGGGAAGGAAGAAGCTTAATTGCGTCCTATACATTGAATGTCCACCACGGTTTTATAGTCCTTACGTCCTTTGACTTCATCATCAGCCTATTACGGCTTACTGTAGGGCACAGGCCTTTCCTCACAGCATAGCATATGGAGTGATTTGACCGCAAACCACCATGCGAGCCCAATGCGGATTAGCGGTAGTACCCGCTAATCTTGATAATATGTTCGAGTAGGTATAATTTATTATATTACGTTAATAAAGTATTGAAAAGATATCATCCCAATATTTTTTATGTAACCCGCTAACCACTAGGAATCCAGAAACAATGCAAAATCCAATTTAGGTGTATACGTCTGGCACTAACTATTAAAGGTCAATATATGATGCTTCGTTACAGGTGCAATGAAAACTACAGTTTATTCAATAATGAAAATTATTCTTTTTTCCTTTTACACGTCCATGAAACCTTACACCAGCAGTATTGTTAATCAGTCACTAATGATTACTGTTATGTAGCCAATGTGTTAAGTTTTACATCAACATCAAATCAGTATATGTTCAATATTAAATATGTTTATATGTGTGTGATAAGTATCCTACTAGTATATAAACATCTCATCTGTAAGTCATCTGTGTTAGTGTATATGTGATTCCGTAGGAGACGCATCATGAATCATTGGATTGTGTTTGTATTGTTTGCTATTATTATGAGTGCTACAGGTGAGTAATATGTGGACTTATTTGGTTCTGTGGATATTTTTTCCTATCATTAGATGGCCAATTTGTTATTATAACTTTTGTTGTGGTACGAAATGATGAGTTTTAAAGACAATCAAGTGGATTTTATCAGATTATTTGTTTATAGTAAGCACAATAAAAAACTGAGTCGAAACTATGCCAATAACAAAATGATAACTAGAATTAAGTAAAACTTGAAATAGTACGTAGATAGTTAGCTAACTACTTATTAATACTAAGTGTTTTCATTTAGTCTACCGGGCCGCAAATTGCAATGAGCTAACTACTCGAAACTACAAAACCTAGATTAATGGCCCAAAAAAAGAATTGTCATTAATGAAGTGTTCAAGATTGGTATACGAGGTTCTATCCCTATTGATAGGTTTCCTGGTCCATATTGGTCAGATGCATACCGATCAGTTCTTGAACTCAGAAGACTTCTTGGGACTGTAAAATACCCATACCAAATGTTTATAATCGTGTATTTCACTAACATCGTAATTTATTTTCCAGCCGAATGTCCGCCTGGACAATACAATCCCGGTCCAGACTGTGGGTTCGAACCAATCTGCGCACTGCCAAGTGCTCACACATATCGAAAACACTACTGCGACTGCTGGTGCGAAGAAGGCACCATAAGGGACTCTATCACCAACGAATGTGTGGAGCAATGTTCTACCGCGTCATGGGACCTTAGGCTTTAAATTTTAGGACTTATAAACTTGTACCTAATAGATATTAAAACACTTACCTATTGTAAGTAAACAAGATTTTGCTTTCATTTTATGATTCTAAAGTCGAGTGTGCAAATCCAAGAGATTATTGAAAAATTTAATCTTAGGTACCAATACCTAAATTTTTAGTGGTTTTAGGTTATGGGGACCTACTCAGAATCAGGTGTGCTATTTCTTATAGGAAAAATTTTTTCCTTACCATTATTGTGCTTATATTTTATGTCGCGTTAAGAATGATTAGCAATTGTTATACCTGCATAATACACTAAAGGAAACAGTTATTTCAATAATTGCTTTGGTGTAAACATAAGCGTAACAATCCACAGTATTTCCTGTTAATATTAGTTATATTAATTACCTACAGGCCTCCCAAGTGACTCATATTTTTGCAACATTACTAAGTAGTTGGCATCTTCCGAGATCTCTTTGTTATCATGATGATTCAAGGTTAAACGTAAACTTAAGTACCTAACGTCGATACGGTTGGTTTGTTATATTTTTTGTCCTCGAGAAAAACCGTACAAAATCACGGATCTAAACAAAATCTCGTAGGTAACTAAATTAAGAACTTTATCAACCCATTAGGCAACCAGGTACTTTGGTGATTACTTTTACGTACGTGAGATTAATTTTATTCAGATCCGGTTAGTGACCAGAGTGATGATGATGATGATGAAATCTCGGCCGATTTCAGCCACGGCGACTATTTTGAACTCCTGTTTAATCGGAGTCCATATTCGCAAGCAGTCATTAACGCAGGAGATATTAAGGTGCACAAACATATGCTCAAACGCATGTGCACACCCTCGTCTTCACCCATCTTGATCCAATGGAACGTAGAGACCAGGTTCAGATGATGTGTCTGGCCAATGATAACTCTGTCCTCTATCATCGCCCTAAGCCGTCTACCAGGCCTTGCTATCCCGCTGGCTCGGCCAAGCTCGTTGCATATATGCGTTGAGTCGCCCTTTCCACCGGGATAGACTTCATGCACTAAGCTGGAGGTATCCGCTATAAAACCTGCCTGATCGACAGGCCCCTCGACCAGGTATTGCCCATGAGTCGACGCGGTTTACCGGGGTGTGGCCGCTGTATGCACTACAGCTACTTGGAGCCACTGGCGAGAGTTTGCAGAATGTCTGCGATCAGTGAAAAACCCACCTCACACCCACGCTGCAATACACCCCAAGTGACCCGAGTAAAGGAAAGGTAAAGTGACGAATATTTAACAAACTAATCTATTTAAGATAAAAAAATATATTTATATTTCAATTTTTTTATTTTATTTTTTGTCATTAGTGAACAGGAGTCATAAGTGCACTAGATCAGATGGATGTTTAAATTTATGATTCCATCTGAGGATGTAAAACATCTAATACAGTAAAAACACATGGATCCACATAATGAAGTCATTTATACATGTGTAATATATTTTTATAATAGCTACTAAGATATGTACGAACTATGGTACAACAAATATAATTCAACCCATTTACATAGCTATGGTTCTGTTTGTTACATATCCAGTTCGCTATGAACAGTATACAGTCTTGAAGTCAGTCCACTATACTGGTAACTATCTACTCAATCAGTGCACCTTAGTCGAGCCCAAGGGTCTTGTAACATTGATGGGTGAAGGTATGCATCTATACTGCTCTTGTTTTCTTGGCCAAAACTGCTATTAGAATCACTCTGAAATTAAGAGAAAATAGTAATTTTATATGATTTGCAAATTCGATAACTGCCATGAGATAGCATACTAAAATAAATGAGGTAACATTGTCATAGTCTTATGAACATCAACTTATTAAATCAAACAATTAAAGGGACTGCTGGACAAAACCTTTTGATAACTTAAGAAATTGTAAGTTCAAGATATTTAGGGAGTCAATTAACTACAGCCCTCACAGGATGGCTTGGGCCAGAATGGTAGTATATAACCCTTTTTTGAATGCCCTGGACTCCAGTTTCTATTTAAGCAAAAGCACATTATATTTAAAAATGATATTATGATTATTCCAAAGTCTTTAAGATATAGGGATATCAGACCATCACCCAAAGTGCTAATCCAGTTATTTGGCAGAATCTAGCATAAGCCATTGCTATTGGCTTATGTATTCAAAGGTAAAAACCGTTTTGCACCTTAACTAAACAAGTACACCATTCACAATAAATACATCACACCGTTTGCTGGGCCATGGAAGGCATGTAAATTCAACTTACTCCTGGTGAGTA